>JAPMOR010096416.1:463721-480233 GCA_026543865.1 Argiope aurantia | reverse complement strand
ATATATATATATATATATATATATATATATATATATATGAATAAATGTTTCGGATAACAATATAATAGCGAATACTATTTATTTTCACAAACAGCATTCATTAAGAAAATGCACATGTTAATTATTTGAGAAAGAGAGAAAGAGCTAAGATAAAACTACTTTACCACTTTATAAGGTAAAACATTAAAATTTATTTAAAGCAAATATTATCTGTAAATGGAATAAAAATTCATTTAAATATTTAAATGGCAATTATTAGTGATTACAGCTGTAAGTTATGTTGTTGGACAAAATAGCGAATCTTCAATGGAAATCAATGTTCTATTACCTAGGTCTTTTGTTTTTACATTTTCCAATTTGTATGTAAACTTAATTATTAAGAATTATTACTATTTTTCTAATCTCATCCGCTGGTCGAAATGAATTGTTTTAACTGAATATCAATTTATTGCAAAAGTAAAAAAGAGAGTTTAAAAGCAAAGATCAGAAAGCAAATAAAGCAGCGATTATCCAATTCTTTATGCATCAAAAGAAAAATGAAAAGTTACAGAACGATGTAATTACTTTAACAACGAAACAATTAAAGTGCAACAGAAAGATCATATCAAGAATTTGGAAATTTAGTACTGAAAATCAGGATCAAGGTAAGATTATGGACATTGAATATTTAGATATATTTATCTTAGCAGCACCAATACACCAAGGCTAATAAAGTTCACAAATCTACATTATTCCGAATTTTGAAGAAAAAAAAAAAATCCATGAAACGAATTTCAAGCGATATCGAACCATTTCATGCAGAAAAGAATAAGAAAATAAAGCTTCGAGGTCAAGGGATCCTACCTACCAGTTTAAAATGCAGTAATAAAGTTATTGAAAAATCTACGAATCATCTGAACTCTTAAGATAAAAATTGCGCTCCCCGTATGTCAGTATACCGTTCTCTAATATATAATTCTGGGAGCCTTATTGTTATGTGTGTTATACATAAAAAGAAACTGATTAAATATATGGAAATGAAACTAAAATAATTTGGCGTAAGGTGGATTAGATAGAATTTATGACATACGTGCAAATATAAATAAATTTTCAAAAAAAATATTATATGTATGCATAAACGATGCTTTAGAATCCCATTATTGATTAGCAAAAATATTCATGATTTCTTTTGACGTGATAAATTCAGTTAGAACTCATTATGATAATGCCCAAGATTCCACAACACATAAAGGTGTAATAACCGCCTTAGACAAATTAGATAATTGTACATAGTAAGGAAATTAGTCTTACGTAACTCGCTTAGTATTTCTTCGTTAGCTCTCTGTTTTATCTCCATTTAATTTCTATCAATTATGTTTCACTTCTTTTTTAATTAATTAATTAATTAATTATAATTTATTAGTAGTTTTTTTTTAATCTACATTTATTGGCGCATATTAAATGTTTGCTAAAGACTCTAATGTAATTACATAACATTAATTGTATATATACTGTATAATGCAAGGATATACACAGATATACTGTAATTAAATTAATATCTTGAAAAAAAAGCGCAAATATTATTTTCTTTTGAAAGATAGTGACACATTTGACTCGTCATTTCCCCAGAACCATTAAATCTTCAATCAGAGTTTTTAAAAACATCATGATATTAAACAATATAACATGACACTACATTATTTTTAATATTGAATCATTAAATAAAATAACTTGTATTAGGTTCTAATATTTTAATTTGTGTATCTCAATGCAATGAATTTATTATTACGGTATTGGTTCAAATTTTTCTGAGGTTTAAAATATAATTATAAAATTAATTTCAAGTTGCTCATTTTAGTTTATTCAAACATTGTGTCGTATTCAAAATTCTCTCGCCCGTTAAAGTTATAATAATTTGTTTTCGACAACTTAATCTAATTTAATATTACACGAAATTTGCAGTATTTATATTTAAGTTTTTCATTTTGAAATCAGAGCTGAAATACTTATGAATATATATAAATTTGTACAAGCTATAATTTAAGAAATATGATAAGAAATACTGAATTTCAATAGCTAACTTTTAATATTTACACCATTTATTAATAAAGGAATTCAAGTAATAATATTGAGATTTCATTAAACATCTGTGTTAGGAGGTTAAATCTAAAGTATAAAAATGGAATTATTGAAAAGAGTGTAAAATTTATTTTAATGCAAATATACACGACATTTCTTTTTTTTTTGCACCAAGGCATGAATAAATATCGCATTAAATATTTTAAGGAAATTTTGTATTATGCTAATGAGGATACATCTTTTTTTTGTGTGCACATTTTCAATTTCCTTCTTTGTATAGAATTTATAGCAATTTTTATTCTTTTTCATGACATTCCATGCAGTCTATCCCCATCAAAAGTGGGATAAGAGAAGAATTGGCATTTCTTAAGAAGGAGTACTTTCGTCTGAAGCATTATCTATTCTGTTTCGTATCATGTGCATCACTTTACGTCAGACTCAAATAAGGTTTCCCTTCCCTTTCTCGATCCTGGACTTAACCTTTTCGCTTTCTTCCTTTATTTGAACCGGGTCTTATTCTTTCTTTTCATTGGAATTCTAAGATTTTGAATTATTTGACTTACATCGAAGTCATTTTTTTTTCGTAGGCAAAAGAATAGAACACCTGTTCATTATAATATATAGAGTGCTTTTTTAAACAGACAGTACTGAGAGACCTCTGTAGCTCTAACTATCAGCCTCAAAGCCACCAAATTTTGTACTGGGACTATTGACGACATGGTAAAAAAGAAATCCGAAAAAAAAAGTTGCAGATAGGGGGAATGTGGCGCTTTTGATCTAAATTTTAAGTTTAACTGCACGGTAACATTTTAAAACGCTACAGTAAATAGATAAATAAATAACCAAAAATTAATTTTTCCATAAATGCACTTTATTTGATTAAATAACTTCCGTAAATGATTACAAATTTAAAAAAGTGGATATTCTATTCGAGTTCCTTTTAATTCTTTGTAATTTGGTTTTATTCAGTAGAACCGCTTTCCCTGGGAAGGCTATTTTTGACATGACCTTCATTCTCTTGGACTAAACATTGCATTCTGTATACCGTACTCTTTACAGCTGAATGTAACATTTCAGTAGGTATGTTCATAACAGTCCGTGTTACGTTTTCCTTTAAAACTGATAAGTTCGAGACTCCACCAAGATAAAGTTTCGATTTTAAATAACCCCACAGACAAAAGTCCCATGGGGTTAGATACGGGGAGCAAGGGGGCCTTGGAACACGATAACATGGAATGGAATTGTTCATGCATGGAATTGTTCAGGTGCCTAAATTCAAGAATTCTGAGTGTTAACAGTCCCATTTAAATAAAAATGGGATTCGTCGGCATCCATCCTGGCAAGAAATGCCAAAGCAAAAGTTAATCGAAGATCATAATTTGTAGGTTTTAATTCATGCAAAAGCTAATTTTATATGGATAAAATTGAGAAATTTTTCTTAAAACTTTCCATACTATTGCAGCACTAACAACCAGTTGTCGGGCAACTCCCCGTATGCTGCTATTACCAGCAATACTCGTCTGATTTCTGTCAACGATTGCAGTCGCAATATCGTACCCTCCGATGCCGGTTTCCGTCCTCTACCAGGCCGAGTTGCAAGAGAACCTGTTTCTTTTTTGTTTTTTTTTTCTTCAATTTTTTAATCATTGCTTTCACTGCATTAATTGATAGAGGTCCTTTACGTAAATTGTTTCAACTTTCAAATTCGCGAAGAGCGGTCACTACATTGGATTGATTAAGATAAAATAGCTTCACAGTAATGCAAGCTGTGTTAAAGCGAGACGTATTTTACAAATCAACTGATACTTGAAATGATTTTCAATGCCCCGCTTCTTTTTTATAACTCAAAATACTGGCACTGTTGTCGACTACGTAATCGGGATTTTGCATTTTGTAATTTGTCCCCATGTTTTATTTAAAATTTTAGCTGTTTTAAAATGTAAAGCGCCACATTTTCCCCAATCGGTAATTTTTGGAACATTTTTTTTTTTTTTTTTTTTGCTGATTCTTTTTTCCCCTGTCGTCAATATTCCCCGTACAAAATTTGGTGGCTTTGCGGCTGATAGTTCAAGCGACAGAGGTCTCTGAGTAGAGTCAATTAAAAAAAAAACCTATATATTAAACATAAGAATATTTTTGAGATAGTTACAGTCGAATGAAGTAAACTACTTTCTTTAGTTTAAAATTTTAATTTGTAGCAGAATATTAATAAGGTTTCTCAAATAGGAAAAATTGGTTTCATAGCAGTAGAAAAGCATCGTTACTTAATTAAACATAAATATGCTAAGAAGATACCATAATTAATATAAATAAATTATTAAAACGCCTTTATTAAATATTTCTTATTAAATAATTCTTTTACTTCATATCAGAAATAATGCATGAATGACACACGGCTAAGAAAAGATTGAATATCTTTCTTTTTGTAAATAATTTAAATAGCCCAACTTTAAAATATGATGATTCTGACCAGTTCATGTCACGTCATACTGACATGCTAAACGTCTCTGCCATCTAGCATATCATTACGCAATTTCTCATGCTGCACTTTCATCCAGCAGCCTTATTTTACCATAAGATTCTGAGTTTATCTCAAAAATAAGTAAGTTGGGCGCATTTGCCGTGTGTTCATCTGAACCTGATTTCATTCGAATCGAGATATTAAAACTCACTTTAAAAACCTTAATTACTATTAAGCTGATATTTTTTAAACAAGAAAAATCATTACATATAGGATGCAAATAAAATTTTTATTCTATTTATCGACTCTAACAACAATTTATCAATTTATCTACAACTCACCATCGGAATCTCAAAACCTAAATTATATTGTCAAATAAGATTTTCCACCATTGTTAATTGCGAAATTGTATTCTTAATTACCTTCAAGGCATCAACATAATGATCAAATATTCAGCATTTGCAATAATTACTAAAAAGACTTGTTAGTTTCAAGAATGTAGAGCGACAGCTCCAGTACATCATCAGCCCATTGTTTGCCATTGACTGATCGTTGGCATGAAAATGATAGAGCATTTAAATGAGGATCAAGTCCATTCATTACACGAGGTAAATATTCAATTTTACTAAAGATTTCATTAGGATTTTATGAAGCGCCGAGCAAGTAATAGATGAAGCTCGTATCGTTATATGAAGAGAGGGTCGCGACCTTCATTTAATGACACTGGATCCGTAAAATAATCGAAAGGTTAATCATCACATAATTATTATAACCACGATTAAGTGAATGGAGTTTATTTATGATAATTAGAAATATCACGTTCGATTTTGACATTGCAAAATATCGCATCATTAATATTTAAAAAAATCCATAGTTTGAATACACAATAGATTTTCTTTGTGAATATATAATAACGGACTTGAGATATTACGTAACAATGCTATGCGATAAATAAATTTTGACAGTTATTAAATTAATTTTGTGATCAACCAATTTTCATCTATATTTCTATTGATCACTAAATATAGAGTATCGTTAGCAAAAGCTAGTTTCAAAGCATTTTATTGAAATGCCAGGGGATGAAATTCAGGAAAACGTTCAATGGTCATCTGTCGTATTAATTTTATAATATTCTCATCCATATTTTGTGAGTAATTATAGAATAATATTATGGATAATTACTTAATCTAAAATTTTATGTCAAATATTTTGCAATAAATAAATACTGAAATAAATATATTTTTAATTGAATTCATCGCTTCAGTATATTGTATATCATTTTGAAAGACTATTATTTTTTGAATATTTTTGTCAGTATCAAATTAGGTTAAATTCTTATGAAAACCATTCATATTTTAAAATACATAATTATGTAAGTTTATCCGATCTAATGTTGTGTATGGGTAGATCGGATAACAAAACAGCCGGATAGGCTGGAGTTCTATGAACTCATTTTTATACCAAATTTTAATTCCTAAACTCACTGCTATAATAAGTATTTTCTCACTTGATAGTAATCTAGATAGGCTAGAAGATTTTGATAGTTTGAAAAGAAATAATATTACAAATAAAAGCTATTAATAATGATAGCTATTATAATCACGAATTAGAAAATTTTTATTAAAATCATTGATAACGATGTAAGGGAAATTTTTTGTATGAAATAGCCAAACACACGATTGTTAGTTGAAGGTACACTATTGTCTGGTAATGGAAAAAGATAATTCTTTTTTTTTTTTTTTTGCAAAAGAAAATAATAAAAAAACTATAGTGAATATGGACTGCGATAAAGTTTTTTGTTTCATCACGAAATGAAAATTTAAACAATTCTAAAAGAATTTCGAATTTCTAAATGAAAGGTCCGCTGTCTAAATTTTTTTCCTCCATCTAACGAAATACCACTGATTAAATGTAATCAGGTTAAATTTCAGACTTCGTTAATCGGCAGTTCTTATTTTATAATATTTTAAAATTACAACTTTAATTATAATCACCCAGTACCATTATTCCTGTTGTTAGGAAATCAGATTTATACGAAGAAAGTCATGATTGGCATACGAATTCAAGATTTTGGATTTTTCCTAGTCGGGCAGTTGTTTATTATCGTATCCTTTTTTCTACACGTTAATGTAACAGATGCATCTTTGTTCACTTTTCATTTTATTTCACATTGAATATCATCATTTCAAAGAATTAATCATATGAATACATCTTACTTGCTGAAAATGCGAAAGAAATTACTTGTTCAACGCCTCAACAAACGAATGGACTACAGTTTATGAAATTCTAATCACTTAATTATTTGAAATTCTAATCAAGCAATGAAAACATTGATGCCCTTTTATGGAAAATCTTTACAATAAAACAGTTTAATCTTATTAATTAACTTTATAAGAGTTTAAAGTTTTTTTATTGTTAATTAAGGGATATTTGCATAAAATAAAATAAAAATGAAAACACAAAATCGAATAGTGTGAATATTTGAAATGAATATAACCGCACGTGAATTTCTCTAGAAGTACTTAAGCATCTGGGTGTCATCTGACTGATAATTATCGTGACCTCAGCACAAGAATCGAGTGTGCAATCTTAACGGCTATCACTGCCATTGGCCCATCACTTTCGGTAAGAATTCCATACCGTACTTGGAAGAGAGGCAGTTCAACCCGCTCTCTTAATATATACATCCAGGGGAAGAAAAAACTTACTTATTCCATGAATTATCTCCCAAGTATGTGAAGCTTTGTTTATGTCTGGGGCATTTAATGCAAGAATTATTTTGTTCAGAAATTTTAATACATTAAAAATAGTTGTTTCAGTATGTAAGCAGTCACACTATGCTATATATCTTAAATAATTACTAGTTTAATTAATGCATAAACACGGGCAATGATACAAGTTTGATTTTAGAATATACAGTAGCATGCCACCTTTAATTTGCAAACCTTCTACTGTTTCTTCTTTAAGCTTTATCCCTTGAAGCAATCTTATCTACTAATATTGTTTTCAACTGGGATTAATTCTAAGTTTTAGTGACTCTAATCCTATTCTTGTCTTTTTGGGCCAAAAAATCTGTAGAATTGAATTGTCGAGGGAAAAAGATAAATTGATTAGGAAACGGCCAACATGGCAACAGAATTTCCAACAGCAGCGATAAAAGGCGAAAGAGTACAAATTAATATCTTTAAACTTAAGAGAATTACGGTAGTAACAAGGAAGTCCACTTAAAATAGAAACCGAGAAACTAAGCTTCTTTGCCTGAGAGAAAGCATAGGGTGGAGTGAAAGCGAGGCAAAAAGCTTTAAATCCCTAAGCACCCGAGTTCTTAGAACCGTAGATGTCTCAACAATTTTTTTTTCTACATCAATTTTGCTTTTACTCGTTTCACAAAATTCGATATTTTTTTTCAGCTTTGTTCGGAGGCAATTATTTTTAACATCTTTCCCACAAGTTTCAACTTAATTTCGATAGGCTCTAAAACTGTCAGTAACGACTTATTATTTTTAAAATAAGTGGTAAAAATATATCAAATATATCATTATAGGATAGTTTTATCCTATTTTAAGTATCCTTTTTTTTAATATTTTATTCCTTTAATTATAATTTGTTATTAATATATAGAGTTTTAATAAATGAATAAAACTTTTTAAGGATATAGATTTTACTTCTTGCATATTTAAATACATCTTTGACTTAATTAGTAAATAATTTCATTTCCATACAAACTATTCAAATTATATAAAGCATATAATTGGTTCTTTTGATATGAGTGAAAAGAAGTGAAGAATGATAACCTCTCTCTCCAGATTTCTAATTAAATCTATAAAAGTTTAGATGAAGGTTGTTAGTTACAAAGCCATGAAAAAACTATTAGGCTGTTAATTTAAGTATTATTCTTGTTATTCAATATCATTAATCTATTTTCATTTGCTTTTATGTCTTTTGTTTGTTCTTTGTATGTTTAGTTTGAGTTAAAGTGGACTTAATTTCAAATTAATTGCGATTTGAATTGATAATAGCTGCTTGAATTATAGAACCGGAGATTGTTTAAAAATATCTTTTTGATGTTATCATTTCATCATCACACTTGTAATTAGAGTTAAAAGTCCTAATTAATGTGAAAAATATATTTAAACGAAAATTAAATAACGGATGTTTAAACTCCTAAATATTCAACCTAAAATTTTATTCCAACGAATTGACTTATGGTCAAATGTATGGAATAAGGCGAATAGCATTGATATAAAAATGTTTTAAACATAATTTGAAAATTCAATCAGATGAAAATGTATTTCATTATTATTAATTTAAAAATGTTTTGAAATTTTCCGGCATGATATGTTTTGATTACTTTTTTTAGGGTTAAAATAACTGAAGCGTATCCAAAAGGAATTTTATTCCTTAACAAAAATATTTAAAACTTTTATATTTTGTGATTCCCTGCCTAATAATAATAATAATAAAATAATGAAGCAAAGAGAAATATGAGCAATGTCTTACTAATTATAAATTTAATTAACGTAACAATTCTGTTCACAATGTAATTATTTGGTGAGCTCCAGTTATGAAAGTTTTTATCAATTAGATTTCAAAAAATCACAAATTAAAAATTTCATTAAACTCCACACAGTATTTTTCAAGTTACTTTTATTGCCGCATCATATGCCTCTAAAGTCATATATAATTAACTAGTCAGCTTATTTTCCTCACACTTGATCCCTGAGATGCTCAGCAAGACATATTTTCTCAATTTACTAGATGAGAAATGTTTTCAGTATTTATATTTCATTGATTAGTACCGACGCCAACGTGTGTTTACACTTTTCTTACTTACCTAATACAAAACATAGAAAAGTGCAACATTAATAGAGTCCTATAAATAGCGAAGGGACCACACCCTAGCTGAATTTAATGACTCTTGAGATTTCGGCAATTTAATGCATCTCACACCGTACTGTTATCGTAAAAAACGAAAGGTTACTTATTGATTTAACAGACTGAACATTCTAAGAGCATATTCTAAATTATTGAATATGATTTTCAGTTCATATGAATAAAGAGATAAATAAGGTTATACCTGTGTAAAACTGAAAAGAAATTCAAATCTTGAATAAGTAAATCGTAAGGAATTTCTTGAGAAAATCGAAGTTGCTATATTTCTGTACTCAAATAAAATTAAATTATTGAAAAAAAACCCAAATAACATAAGTATTGAATTAATTTATTAAGATTACTCATTCTTGATTCTCACAAGAAATAAATTTATATCAAACAAGTAATACGATTTCGATTCAATCTAAACATTGTGAATGATATGAGTGAAGCCACTGCCAAGATAAATAAAACATCCCGTAAATAAAAACTGTTATCTATATTGCTAAAAATACCTTAAAGAACAATAACTATAAAAAAAATAAAGGAAATTCATTTTCAAAATGTAATAATGAAATAAGAATACTGTTTAACTGCCTTAGACATGAATTAATATTTTTTTATTATAAAATTTATTTGAATATTAGCAATTTCAAATTTTCATCAGAAAAAGATTTTTCAATTATTGCACAAACTCCAGCAAAAACAAAGAACAAAAAGTACTAGAGCCTTTTGAATATAGAAAAAAAAGCTGAATTCGAAACATTTTACTTGAATGAATATCTACTCTCACCAAAGTGACAACAGCAAAATCCAGTTAAACTAATTTCAATGAAACATTATAAAACTAAAGATAATACATATATTCTATACATACAGATTCAGAAACAATAAATATATTGCAAACACGAACTTCACGGCTACTAAAATCATTTATGGTATTTATTTTATGGACTGTCTGATATCTAAGTACTCCATAAATATTAGTTTCGGTCCGAAATCTCTGTAAAATTTGCTTTGCTTTCTATCAATTCTTCCTCTCATTGAAGAAAGCTAATAATAAATACATTTGTCGCGAATTGTTTTTCGCGTACTTTTTCTCAGTAAGGAAGGAGAATTTGAAATTAATATAATATTCCACTTATCATCAAACTGATGCTAGATTCCGACTAATGATTCTGTTGACTCTAGAGAGTAGTTTAGATTTTAATGCAGAGTTCGAAGTGCTTAAACAGAAAATCAATTGGTATGTATAGGTGTTTTGCCACTGATTACAGTTCTGTGGCGTCTATCTACGTATCTAAAGGCTCGCTTTAGTAATCTCTCGAGTCTTCACAGTTTCAACGCGAGATAGAACGAGTTCCTTTCTACGGACATTCCACAAATTAGAATAAAACTATACATTCCATGATGAAGAATAACACAAAATATAGAAATGCTTTGATTCATCGATTTAATTAGTTCTACTTAATTTTCAGTTACATTTAAATCCTTTTTTTAAGAAAAAATTTGAATATAGATTTGTATTTAATATATAATTTTCTTTTCTATGAATTAAATCGATACAACCTTCATTTATTCAGGTTAGTAAAAAATGCATCCCTTAATTCCTTGAAGTAGTTTGGTTGCAAACAGACATTAGGTGTTCAAGGTAGTTTGATTTTAAATGGTGTTGATCAAATTTTCCAAACGTTTTAGGAAAGCATGAGTAGAATGATGCGATAAAAACAAACTTGAAATAGGTAAAGAATAAAAAACTTTATTTTAGACTGCTTATTTTATATATTCAGTGAAAAAAACAAACTAATTACTACTTTTAGGTTTTAAATGCCAGGAATTCATTATGTAATATAAAATTCAATGTTTCCGATTCTTTAAATAACCAAAGTATTAAGTATTTAACAGTTACAGAATGTTTATTACTGAGTATTTTAATCGCTATTTATATTTTAAAATGAAAAATGAAAATTTATTTAATTTTATATTCATCGTCATGAAAAAGACCCAACCTGTTTGAAATTGTTGCTGATCAGCAAGCAATGTTTTATTAAAAGGGAAAAATAATATATTATTTTTAAGTGTATAAAACATATTTCTGGATCTTTTATAACAATACCTCCTTCAATTTCTATCCCATTTACTCTTATATCACGCTAATATATTCTACTCAGACTGGAAACCTTATCAGAAAGTTTCAGCCAGATCCGAAGAAATATTATAAAGGTCTGACACTCCAAGAATTATTTAAAAACACTTAATTACACATATACAATCAAGTACAGCTGCATTTGTTTCACGGTAAATATATCGACTCCCCGAGCTCGCATCTTATCAACTATTTGTGAAATAATGTGTATTTCTTGGGCGGGAAGTAAATGAACACGCAATCTTGAATGGAACACGCGATAAGTTTTCTTTAACCTTTACGAAAGACGAAGAGAAAACGAACTGCAGCTTAGGTAGAGGAACACGTTTAGTATTTTACGATCCTAATTAAATTCTTTGCATACGAATGCAAAGTAATTAGCACTGTTCGAGGGAAAGTAGCATGCGAACAAGCCTGCCAAGCAGGCGAGTGGGAAAGGATCGGTTTTTGATAGATTGGATGCATAAGGTTGTTCCAATTCTCGACATAAATATTCATAAGGAACCACTCCTCCTTTTGATTATTACGTTATACTCTGGAATAACAATTCCGTTACTGGCACACGCTGAAGGGGAATTCGTTTTAAAATCAGGCCATTGAGTCAAGCCGCGAAGGATGGCTGGAAAGCTTTCTATAGAATAATCTCCACAGTTCGACCATAAAATTCATTTAAAGACGGATTTCTAATCTTTTCATAGATAATTGTGTGCTGAAGCGTGAATTCTCTGGACTCGTTTCCATTATAAAAATCAAAGAATTTTGCCTTTGCCATAAGTTTTTGATGAATGTGTGCCTTTCATAAGAGTCACAAGTGATTTTATTTGTATCGATTAGATTTATAGATTCATCGCTAATTTTTGATAGATCAGATGCGTATTTGGAAAACACCCTTTCAAATCCACCCCCCACTTTTTCTTTTCTTTGATTATTGATAAGTGGTGCTTCCCACCAAATTTATCAATCTTCGAATGAATTTATATAGATTGGGATAAATTCTGACATATTTTTCAATAAGACAGAAACATAGATGCTTCAGTTCCTTATCTCACACAAAATGCCGTATTTTTATTTGCTGCTTAATTATTAATTAATTAATCAAATTAAATTTATCTAATAAGTTAAACGAATCACTTTTCTTATACTAATCTCAATCCTAAAAATATTTTAATATATCATGACTAGAAAAAAATGGCCCTTTAAAGGGTTAAGTGGATGTTGCTTGATCTAGAGCAAGCATCCAAGTTAGGCAAGACGCATGCATGAATTCCAACTATGCTATGATAAAGATGCTCCAGATCGAAAGATAATGTGATGAGTTTTTTCCAAATAGTAGTAAAAATTTTTAATCATTCTTTAAACATTTCAAACAAGAATATATGAAAGTCGTTTCAATAAGTATAATTATTAAATGCTTAAAAAATGTAAGAACTTCTTTATATATTTGAATTTCTTAATTCTTGTTATAAATAAACAAATTACAATTACGAATATTTTCCCATTTCCAGCAAAATATCTATTAAGTGCCACAATTCATATTTTTACAAGCAAAATTTAAGCTTTAATTAGATGGGTATGCAAAGAATAATTAATTACTATTACAAATTTCATATATAGCTACTTAAATTTTACCTAACAGAGAGAGAGATAATTGAAAATTATCACTGTGAAACAGTATTTTTTAGAAATCTTAATTTTGTAATTGTTTGCTCAAATGTGGAAATTCTCTTTTTTTAAATATCTTTAAATTAGAATATATATTATATATATTTTTTGTGGTTATTTAAATGTGACTTTCTATAAAGCTTTAATTATACTGTATTATTATTTCTTTTATGAAATATTTTAAAGAAAACACAGGAAGTCTATTTTATAGTTGAAGTGTTATCAAATATTGAAAAGTGGAAATTGCTTAGGACAAATTTAAGGTATCATATTGCTATACTTTCAAATAATCCTTCATTACATCCGCAAACATTGCTGTCAATTTAGACGATCATTTTTTGTGGTATTTTTTTCTTTTCCAGTGTAACAAATATTATTTTCAAAATAATTGAGTGAATAATTTCTCTCCTATTTACAGCATATATATTTATTTCTTTTGTTGAAATTCTTACTTTAACATTGCTGAGAATTTGAATTTTGATTGGGCGTATTTGATAAAAATGAGTTTTTTCCCTTCATTCAAGAAACAATGCTAGTTTTGTTTTTTATCAGCTGAAATAAGTACAGTTTTCCAAGAAAAAGGAAATTGCACTTATTAGAAGAGTTGTTTCAGGGACACAAAAAAAATTACGAGCCTAAGCTATTGTTATTTTTGCTTTCATTAAACTATCTTTGATTAATTATCTTTGATGATTATCTCGTATCACCACGAGAACAGAATAAAAATCCATCGCAATACAAAATGTTTTTTTATTTAGTTATGTAAATTAAATCTTGTTACCGCTCATACGTAAGATTACTTCGATGGCCGTGTGTGTATGAAAAAAAAAATTGTTGGGTCTAGAGATTTGTTGCTTCAAATATACAGCGTGTCCACCTCACCGTAGTCTATTAGGTAATTTTTAAACCATTAGAGATGAGCGTATATCTTCGAGGAAAAATACTTTCATTGACGAACATAATTATATATTATAAGTAATAAATAATTATATAAATGGAAAGATGAGAATGTTACGGAGTCAAAACGTTTCTACATTCATATGATCTTATTATTCATAATTAGGGAAATATTCGTTAGACACTTTTAAATACAAAAAATATGCGTTTCCGCAATTAAAACTGATCAAGTAATAAAGCTTTGTATATTGATATCTTAGACATTTTTTGAACTATGTCAAGGAAATTTTATTAATTGGAAAGCAGAGTGTCTACCGAGGATTGATCTAAAATAATGAGATTCAAAGCTTCATAACACTAACAGTTTTATTCAAGAAGAGGAGATACTTTCTTATTGAAAAATGCTTGTGTGTAAAGAATATTTTAGTGAATGTGGAGGAACTGAAAGGACATCATTCCCTAATTTTTACAACTTTCTATTTATTGATTCAAAGAATATAACTTGCACTTTGCATCATTTAGATCATTTTTTCCGATCTGAAGTATTTATTTAATTTCAAATGGGCATAAAAATTAGCTACTGAGTCATTATTAAAGTGAACGTACGTTATCCAATTAACAAGAAACGATATTTTTCATGGGGAACTATGATTTTTTATATTATAAATTTATTATATGAGCATTAAATATATAAAAAAATCAACTTTAAAATTTACTCTAACGGTTTTAATTAGATTTTTTTTTTCAATTTTTTGGATTTTACATATTTTTAGATTGCATTTTTTTAAGATTTCAGTATTTGCATAATTCGTATCTGTCGCATATTTTGAGCCAGATTATGAGCAATAATTTTGACGCACAATATTTCATGAAATTATGTGATGATTTCTTCATGCGCAATTAAAACATGCTTTTAATTATATTGCTTTTACATCCCCTCTAATCATATAATTATTAATCAATATAATGCATACGTATGCACAGAATAAAAAGAAAAGTGTTCACGACTTCGAATGTGTATTTTTACTAGTAATTTTATACGAGTAATATTTTTTACTAGCAATATACTAGTAAGTTTTGAGAACTCTGGTTCGTATGTACTCGTATGCATACATATATGCTACTAAATTAATCAGTCAATTAAACTGACTAAATCATAATATATATTACCGAGAAAAAATGATATAAGTAATTGTTTATATGAGTATTCTTTGGGAACAAAAATATATTTATAAAAATCAAAATAGAGAAGAAAATGAATGCAAATGAATTTGATATTTATTTTTAAGTAAACTTCTATAAATCGGTGAATAAATTCCTATTATATTATGTTGCGATTATATAGAGTGGGAATTGACTCATTTGAATTTCCTGAGCATTTTAATTTTAAAAGGCAGTACTTGAAAAGGGAAGTTTCCCTTTGAACTCTAATTATTCTGCTTCGATAATTAAATTTCCTACGGATTAGAACTATCCTATGAACAATGATTGCTGAAGATATTGTGTGATTGAGGCTATTGAAAATGTTTCAAGTTAACATGATACTTCTTTGTAGGCTCTATTTGTTTTGTAGAAGCTCATTTATTGGAGACATGACATCTGAGAATTTTAACTTTATATTTGACTAAATATTCCCATAAATACAATTTTAACTAAATATTCGTTCCTTATATGTTATGCATCGCACATATATTTGAACGCTTGTCTAGTAAACATGATTAAATTCCAGAAGCTATGGACTTCAAGTCAGACAGGCAAATATGCAGTTACTGCAACGATAAATTCTGATCCTTTAGAAGCATACAAAGTTAATGCAACGAAATACTTTAATAGAAAATGATGTGAAAGTTTATTTAAGATTTTATTGATAGCAGAAGATCGATATGAATATAAATATTAATTAAATATGTAATGAAATTTTAAATATATACTTCTTTGTCATTGCATTAAGTATTGTTAAATTAAATTATTGAATAATGCGATTCATAATGTTACAATTAGCAGCAAGAACATTTAATACAAAGAAATTACAAAATGTTAGCATTCACATTAGATGATGAGAAGAATTTAAGAAGCTAAATTTTAGTTTCAACGCTTTCTTTTAGGATTAAATTGAGATTCATATGATGAATACCATTCAGACGCCAATTAATTATTAAGCAAATCAATTATAATCGAATGCACTTTCTTTTATTTTTAATATGGCTGTGGTATGGTATATGGTTATGATAGGATACTTTTGGAATTCATAGCATGAAAAAAAGATTTGAAAATTACTACCTTCAGAATCGTGTGGAATTGAAAGAAGTAGCAGAAAGTTTAAAAAGGATTTTTTATGTGTTTTAATTTTGATTGTAACACAAATAATTGTGCACAACTTTAAACAGAATTGTCTGAGAGTTTAATTAGTTGGTTC
>JAPMOR010096416.1:442699-453721 GCA_026543865.1 Argiope aurantia | reverse complement strand
ATGTGTGTGTGTGTGTGTGTGTGTGTGTGTGTGTATAGTAAGTAGCTCTCATTCTCCCTTAATTATTAAACTTTTAAATATTAAATAGTTATGAATGTTTATAAGCGATATTCTGTGAAGTAGAATATAATGTTACTGAAAAAGAACAAAAAATACAATTGTGTTGAAACAGGCAACAAAATGAATTCTGAGTCAATATCCTGAAGTTTATCAACATTTCAGACCAATTCGTTACTGTGATCAGAGCCAAAACACGTGTCGTTAAATGATAACTAGCCTTCGAAAAGTTGGGAACACATCGGAGAAATTGAGAACTTTCCTGTAAAAAAGCTGGTTAATTAATAAATTATTTCGATAAAAGGACATTGAAGTGTAGCCAGATTAACATGGACTTCCATGCACTTACGATGATCTCCGGCAGGAGAAGAGAAATAAAATTTATTAAGAGAAAATAGACTTTAAACTTCAGATGAATTTAAAAATATTTGTAAAATACTGGAAGCAGTTTTTAATCATTGGAAAGATACAAATCATATAGAGATCAACCAATTTGATATTATTTTATTTTTTGATGAAACTACATAGCTACAAATTATTGATTGATAATAAGTTTAAATTTTTTGTTTAAGTTTTACCTCAAAACAAAGGGCACGAAATTCCATATAAGAGATATTTTTGTTGCTTTTACTTGTAAAAGTGACCTATGTCACTTTAATCTGCAATTTATAATTTTAATAATTACTTTAGAATAATTTTGGATAGAATTAAAATTTGAAAGTACTTAAAATACAACTTCCCTGCAGTTGAAAGTGTTTGTATTTGCTCTATATTAAATATATTTTTTAGAGACAGTTAAGTATCAAGTTGGTTTAAATATGACATAGGATATGATTTTCAGGCATTTTTTAAAACATCATTATGAATTTTAT
The DNA here is from genome assembly GCA_026543865.1 of Argiope aurantia. Classification (NCBI taxonomy): domain Eukaryota; kingdom Metazoa; phylum Arthropoda; class Arachnida; order Araneae; family Araneidae; genus Argiope; species Argiope aurantia. The sequence continues at coordinate 452,792 of JAPMOR010096416.1, read as the reverse complement.
GAAGATTTTAAAAAGAAAAATTTAAGCTTCTGTGAAAGTACTTAATAGAGTACTACTTTATAGAATAAGCTATTTGAACATCTTAATATACATAATAACTTTATTGTACATTAAACTGATCAGTGTTATAAAAATAAGACTTCTCATGTTGAATCTTGTCTCTTTTGGGTAAAGTATGGACCATAAAGCTATAAAGATATTTCCACGTAATAGAATTAATATTTTTGTCTCAATTGATTATTTTAATTCATTAATTGTTTTTAACTTTTTGAATGTACAGAAAATGACAATTATTAAATAATGATTGCCAAATAGAGGAATAATATTTATTATTATTTGATTATTAAATAATAATGAACAATATTCTAATGAATTTTAACAAATGATCTTTAAAGTTCATTAAGACGTCAATTATGTTTTTATATATTTCGCAACAACAATATTTGATTAAGAATTTTTTTGGAAAAGCAGAACTTGTATATTTTCTTTATACGGACACTTTCATACATACTTTATACTCATTTTCATAAACCATTTATTATTTGCATAATAAAATTAGCATATTCAGGGAAAAATTATTTTCAAGTAAAAATATGAAACTTTTATCTGATTGTGGCTTATTTTTAATATCAGCTATTTTAACTCAGCAAGAGAAGCCTATTTTTTTGTATATTAACCAAATTTTCTTCAATTTAGAAAATAATTTTTATTTACGTACAATCTAAATTTGTCAGTATCTTTTTCAAATATATTTTTATTCTTTGACAAAATGGCAAAAAATAATGATGAAGTCTACGAAATATGAATTATAAAGTTATTCTCATCTATTTAAAATATTTTAATCTAAAAAGTCTTAGGTTATATTTTTGAAAGGTGAATATATTTTTAAAAAAAAATCAAAATCAAATATTTTAAATGAATATCCAATTTTTAAATTAAAAAATGTATATCCGATCATTTAAATATGATTAGAATTTTTCCTTCTTTTGACAGTCTTGGAAAATTTGGACCATGCTTTGTGAGCTTAACAACAAACAATTAGAACTCCTTGAGACAATTTGAGTACGCAAGAATAATCAATTTTTTAAACATGGGAAATGAAATAACATGCATTAATTTACTTAAACTGAAATTCTAAATTTCATAATTGTCATTGTAAAATTTACCATTTTCTCTAGAAATATGTTTTTACCTAATTTATTCCCAAATTCCGATATCTACGAAGTATACTACTATAAAGGATTCGAGTGCTGATTTATTCCCACCCAATTCAAGAACATCGCGAAAACAATTCGAGAAGCGATAGACAATAACAACAGGATACAAAACAGCAAATCTAAAGGGAAGCAAAAGATGATCAATCTAAGGTATATAATGTTAAGCTGTAATTCCATTTAGAAACGCACCTGCGGTGCAATGTTAAGTCTCCATAAGTCAGAGTGATAAAGTGCCAGTGTCACTGACATTAGCTATCTTGCCTTCCGTTTTCTTTTAACCCTCACAGCTATTAGTTCGAAATACGGGAATGACATTGTGCATTTGAATGAAGAATTTTCTGCAAAGAAAGAAGTTTCGGCATCTATTAATCTACTTTAATTAAGATTACGATGGTAAAATAAACTAACCCTTCTTGAAGATTCATTAAGCAAGGTAAGTGAAGTTCATGAAGCAAAATTATTAACTGAAAAAACGAGGAGCATGTTTTATGGTTCAAAGTGTTAGGATGTTCATTTAAGTTAACTGGCTATTAAAATAAGTTTATTAAAAATATCAATGAAGAGAAGAAAAAAAAATCTTTCTACTAAAGATTTTTTTCATTTCATTCATTGAATCGGTCATGAATGATAAATATATAAACATTATATATCACATAAATTGTTTAATGCATTTTTAAAAAGTCAGAGAAAATAATAGCAGATGATTCAGAATTTCTGATTTTCTATTCAAATTTGAAGATTACAGAAAAGATATAAAATTTCAAAACTCGTCTAATTAAATAAGGCATAATTAGATCCAAGAATAAATACATCAATTTATTAAAAGCGATTTATTCATATCAGATGATATAAAAACTGTTAAATTCACTTTTCATTCTTTTGTTTTCTTAAAATGTATAATTACTATCGGTTAATTTTGAAAGAAAAAATATCTATATTTTCATTTAAGTTTAAGTTACCAGAAATTAAGGAACATGATAAGAATACAAATTATAATGGAGTTCTATGTGAAATAAAAAAAATACTGAAATGGCATAACATTCTTTTTTAAAAAATAATGAATCTCTTATTCATTAATATGCTTCTTTAATAATGAAATATTTGATGATTTGTTTTCTTAAAAGCAAAGCTCTTTCTAGTTGTTGCTGCAATAGAAAAAAATTAAGACAAATTCGTGTTAGATTTTGAATGGCGTTATGCATTTCAGAATGATGTTTCTTAAAAATATTTAGAAATGCATTTAATTTTTTGAATAATAATTGTTTATAAAAATGATATAAGAAAACAAAATAAATTAAGAATAACAAAGATATGAGTTACGAACTATAAATGCAACTCATTAAAATGGATATGATTTGTAAATATTTTATTGGTAAATATTAGTTAAAAATGAAAAATTTATATAATCTCGGCTTTCCTACAGATCTGACAGTTTTCCTATTTTTAACAGGTAAAATATAAGAAAAATGGCAGCGATTAATGATATCTTTTTTGGAAAATACGTACGTAAATGAAAAATTAAAACAGCTTTATCTTAAAATTGCTCACTACATAAAATTAATTGTTTTCATTTGCTCAACATCTTCATAGTAAAAAATAAATTCAAGTAAAAGGACAGCATGTCAAAAATGTTACATACCTTTCACAGATGAGCAAATGTCATTTCTTAAGTTTGCAGCATCAATATATAGAGTAAACAAGCAAACTGTCCTTCGACACTGCTTACTAATGGGACAATCACTACGATGATCGGATTTCCAGAAATTTAAGTTCACGCTAAATGTTCAAAAAGTTTGAGCAAACAAGCACAGTTTTTAATGCGTGAAATTCTTGATGCTATTTTTTTTTTTTTACATTACGCGCGCTAACACACACACACACACACAAATTGCTTAATCAACAGTTCCTTAACTATCTATTCAGAAGCGAAATTGAGTTTACTAAAAGTTTTGGCCCCTTCTTAAACGAGGGATTTCCCTTTTTCTTGAAGAGAACACTTTAATCAGTCCAGCCCAGAAGTCTTTTCCAGCGAACGGGGAAACTTGGAGCTGTCAAGTGGGTGCTTTTAATCAAACCATTCGGAATAAGTTTCAGTGATAGAAGGGAGAAGAAATGGATCAGAGTTGCGTTTCGACTATGCCCGGGTACAGTCACAACTGCGGCAGGGTGAGCGCATGACAGGTTTGATCAGGAACCCGGGCTAGTCGACTCGTAAAGCTACGGGAGGGTAGCCCCGTTATGCACCTGTACCGGATGGAGCTCTTTTCTTCTTTCGATTTTACTTCTCTTGGATCACACATAAGGCTGTAGCTTAGATTTCATTTGCCAGGTAAATCAAGTGGAAACAAAAGCAGTTGGATCCAATTTTCAATCTCTTTTCGTATTCGTGTGCCCTTTTGAAAGAATCGAGCTGCATGGAGCTTAGTGCGATCATTCTTCAACACCTTAAATCAGATGCGAAAGTAGAATTTTCCAACAAACCATTTCATTACAAAAATAGTTAATATATAAGTAGAAAATATTCAATCATTTGTAAAAAAAAAAATACTGAAGAAAAAATATTTATTCATATTTAAGGAAAATACTTTACATTAGGTGCTTAGTTCAGAAAATCTTTAAAACTAATAAATATTTTGTTAGGAAGAGCTCATGCTCGCCGATAATCATTCATAATACTATTGTTTATAAATATGAAATGTTTTATTTTTTTGAACGCTAGTATGTTTTTCTTATGCGGTACTCAAAAATTCAAAAAAAAATTGTTTAAAGTTCAAATAATTAAAACATGTCTGTATAAAGTTATAAATTAAGTATGAATGACACAGTATATGTTCTCATCAGAATGTTATCGTTTTCTCCTTGTCAATATAAGATAATTGAGTTAATTAAAAAAATGATGCAGCTAATAATTTTCAAAAAGGGCTGGATTTTGCTCATGTCAGACAGAACATCCGACAAATGTCTTCGTTGTGATTTTAGATTATAAAATTGTCATTGGAAAGATTCATGCATTCTTTTAGTTATCATTATGAAAATGTCTTCCATGAATATATCTTGTCATAATTATTTTGAATTATTATTTGGGAAATGATCGCACCGGCAAATAAATGCTCCTTTAAAGGATAAATAAAGGGGTCGAATTAAAAGTAAATATGAAAAGTAATATCTAAGAAAATATTATCTATTGAAGAAACACAAAAGCCTTTAAACTGCATGATTGCCTGGGGAAAATAGATTATATTATCAAGAGAGTTAGGATTTCTTTTTTCCCTTTACTATGTAGAATTGAATTAAAAAACTAGATATTAAAAGGATTTATCAATATATTGTTTAAATGCATATTAAATGAAATATATTTTTATAGTTTTAATTGTGTACAATAGTTTCTAAAGCATTTCATACATATACGCATTTTTTAAACAAATAGTTGAAAAATACGATTCTGGAAAATTATAACTCAAAATTATATGTGGAGCTTTATGTACAAACTATATTTGACTTTGTAATCCAACAATCATTATGATAACAATATTTGAATCCCGAGCAATAACATAAGAGCCTATTTTCTATGCACTGTTCTTCTTAAAATAATGTGATGGTTTTAAACAGACCACAAAAACATGGTAATAAACATGTCTTTTGAAAAAATAATAATATTAATCCAATGTTTTGAATTGAAAGAAGGGCATTTTATTTCAAATTGTATAATGTATAAATAAATTTAATTCTTGTATTTCACTACAATTCAATATTCTTTTGTTTTTTTTATAAAAATTAAGCTTGAAATAAGCATGAAACTGGAAATAAGGTAGTTCATGTAATAGAATTCGAATCTAGTTTACAGTAAAAATGGTTGTAAAATGGATAACGACATATTTAATTATTCAAACCGAATTTCATGAAAATGCAAAAATATTTGTTCGGATATGAGTTGCATAGAGGTATGCGTAATTTAAAAAATGTTTCAAATTATTTTACTAATATTTTAGATCTTTTATTTATTTATAATTTTAGGCACTTTTTCACTCATTGGGAACTGTAAATATCACGAGTTAATTCGTAATTAATGAAAATAAAAATCCACTTACAAGAAAATGTTTGCTTGTAGAAATTATTCATGAGTAATTAACACTGAAGATTTGAATACTTGGAGAAATATTGAAGCAATGAGTATGTCATTATTGTGTTTTAATAAAATTAGTACTTTTTGTTAATGTAATACATACATACTTTGGCACACATTTAAAAGTAACAAACTGTTGGGTGGATATATGAAAAAAATCTTGAAATTTATCCAAAATGAAAAAAAAAATATTTGCCATACTGAATTTTTTTGGAAACAGATCAAACTAAAAAAAAATAAAATGAGAACAAATCTATTCTCTTTCTCTTTTCTGTAATAGAATGTATCCATGTTGTTAAAATTTCTTAACCTCATGCTCTCCACAGTTGCTGTTAAAATGTTTTTAATTATTTAGAAAAAATAGATACAAAAAATAAATTTTTAACCGTATAAATAAAAATAAAACGATGATTTTTTCACTTCCTATGGATACATAACTTCTGAATGAATTTTTTACCCCAAACTCCACTGATCCTAACGTAGGTTTTAAAAATGTATGAAAAAAATGGAGCTAAAAATGAGAATATTTAATTTTTTAAGTTATTAATTTAATTTTTTAAATTTTATTTCAAAATTATTTTGAGATTTTCTTTTACACTTAAATAAATTAAAATTTATCTACTACAAAAATCTTGACAATGGAGAATAAAATTCGTTGCCAAAATGCTGCCAGTGCATTCGATTTTGGAAAGTCATATTTAAAATATCAGTCGTAATTATATAATTCTTTAAAGATAATTAATAATTTATTGAAAACATTAACTTACTGTGATTTTTGAAAAATTGTTTGTTGCAGTTTGCAATTTCATAAACTAGTAGAAATTAAAATAATTTCATGTAGCTGAGTTTCTTATGGGAAAAAATTTCAGATAATTGAAAAAGATTTATCATTATATTTCTTTTTATATAAACGAATCTTTCACAAGAAAAGAGAATTGCAGGGGACAGGAGAATTATACAAGTTTTGTTTTACAATGTTTTACAAAGGATTTTTTTAACATTTAATATATTATGTGTATTTACGGGCGTTTTGGTGAATATGAATATTAAGAATATTTTGGTTTCTTACTTTCGTAAGGCATTTTCATTTCATTGCTCCCAGTAGCTGATTTAAGATTCGATCCACTTAATTTTTACTACAGAAAATTGGTATGTTAGAATTTTACTCACTAATACTAAAATATAAGCAGGTTTTATGGAAGGATTTATCTTAAATAATTAAATATTTAAATTTTTCATTAATTAAAAAAATCATTTCATTACAAGCCATTGTAGAATAATTTCAGCTATTTATAGAATAAAATCAAACAAAATACTTACTTTTACTGAAAATGTACTTATCCGAGCGGGGATTTATAAGGAATTTCGTCCTCCATGTGTCCCTTTTTGTCCGAAATGAAATTTCAAAATGACTCTCTCATTTGGTATAAACAAGCCAAATTCAGTAATAAAAACATCTTAAAGGGTAACATGACAGCTTTTAGATGCTTCCCTTAACGAAGAGTGAAGTTTTTATTTATTTATTATCGAAATCATTAGTTATCTTATAACTTTAAACGAGCAATTCTTGAATAGATATATAAGTTTATTTATTTCATGTATCTCGGAAATGGCTCTAACGATTTGGATCAAATTTTATGTTTAGATAAGGTTTTGCTTTCTAAATTTATCTCTATAGGTGTCTTGCCTGAAAAAAAAACACGATTTCACATAAAACATTTTTTCTAACTAACTATTAGAATAAGTATATGCAACTTTCGCATCGCCGCGTGGGCCGTGCTGTTTAGTGGTCAGACGCGTGTATTGTGGCTCCTCGGTTCGGTTGGAGTCGAGCTTTTTATATTTTTTTTACATGCGCTTATATTTATATTTTGTTTTTATATAAGTGTCATTCCTGAAAAAACGTGATTTTACGCAGAAAAATAGCATTTTTTTATATCTAACTCTTCGAGTCTTTTTCTATCTGCTCACATACTGACAACGTCATCTAGCTCCATCTCGGACCCAATTTCACTATGGCATAACTGAGGGTAAGTTCAAAAATATAAGTAATGATAGATAAATTGTAAAATGAATAGCAGTTTCTGTCGAATATGTTAAATTAGGATTCATGAGTTTCTTTAAATGATCAGTTCCTATGTAGATAAGCATTCATATGGAATCAGTATGTGATTCGCATCTAAATATTTTCTGAAAATAACACAATTTTACAAAAAAAAAAAAAAAAAACTGCCGAACGAAATTTGGACTTCTAGATCCTATGAACACGAGGACTGCAACTACGATTGGAATGAATGTTTTTGAAATATATTCTAAAATACTTATATTTTTGAATTTTCGAATAAAATGGAAAAAAAAAGTTTACCAATCACCAAATATAGTTATAAAAGCAAAAAAAAAACAAAAAAAAACTCTGATTTAAATAATCTGAAAAGATCTATGAAACAAATATATATCAATGAAAAATATATTTAAAAAATTGGAAAAATTGTTTCCTCTTTCTTTCCTAAACAGAGATATAAAGAAAAAGTCTTATAATTTTGAAGCTTATCAAATTATTTGTTCAACAATTTTTAGACAACCTAGAAATATATTACCTGGTTCTGGAACTAAGTAATAAATTGTATTTCTAGCCCTTCTTTAAATAATGGGTTTTGACGGAAAAAAAATTTTTCGCATTATAAAAATGGAAACAACTGTAAAACTTTTTAAAAGGACAGGCTGTTTATTCTGTATTTCAAAAACTGCGGATATATTGAAAATCATTTTCCCAAATTTGAACCAAAAAATATCTTTTAAATTTAATTTATGAAATCCACCCCCCAATTTTTTTTTTCAAAATTTACAATTTGAGAAAATAGAAATAAAATATTAAAATGAATGGCTCTTTTTAAAGAATGAATGTAGAAAGTGCCATTTATAAAGAAAACTGTCCAGGAAGTAAGAATATAAAATTAACTTTCATTCGAAATTCGCAAATTATATTCGCAACTTTTGTAATGTAGTCGCTTACATTAAATCTGATCTTGATTCAAATTGAAATTTTATGGAGTGGAGTTACAAATCAGGTCTCACTCAGTTTGAATTTTAAATTTTGGCTAAAGCATAGTCTGGTCAAGATTTCAAGTTCAAAACAATGCTTGCATAGCTTAAGTATGTCTAAAATCAAATCAAGAGTGTCTCCTTCTGTAAGTGAAGAATTTTTATAATACGCAAAGCACTTCAGAAAAATAAACTGCCAAGTTTAGCATTCAATTCATTCAGCGAATTTCTTTTGAGTTATTTGATATTTTCTTTTTATCTTAACAGCCATAATGCTATTTAAATAACGAGCTTATGCTCATCATGCACCCTATTAATTATACATTTTTATTACTCTTTGACATGCATGGTAATTCGTTAAGTTTCCGGTATCGATGTGTTTAAAATAATGCAAATATTCCCTACACCCTTTTTCAAGTTTCACATGGCTAACCATGAAGGAACTTCATTTTTGTTTTATACAATAGTCAAAATATCCTGAGGATGGACATGAAACTAAAAGGTAATAAAGGATTCGACTTCAGCTTTGAAACACGTCTACACTTGTGTAGTTATATAAGGACAAAAAAAATCTACTGCACATTAAACAAAAGAGTAATTAATATATCAATTTATTTCACACATTATTGTAAAGTTATTTGATTCTGAGTCAGTTCCAAATATAAATATTATTCAAAGGTATGCGTGATGTTAATGGTAGATTCAGTATCAAATTATTCAGTTTTATAATCAATAGGAGAAATTTGTAAAATATATATTCTAGTGATAGGGATTTCAATGAATATAACAGAAATTCCAAGTGCCTACAATACAAGTACATGCGGATATAAAGCAAATACAAACGCACACATTATTCATAAGTAGTATCCATTAGTAGAAAAAAATAAAAATGTTATTTTACTGCTGCACTTTTCAAGTTAAACTTAAGTACGTGTTTCAATGTAACAACAAACTTTAACTTTTGCAAGTTCATTATCTTATTTCTGCAAATGCAATTTATATTAAGGTTTATGAAACTAAGCACGGGTTTTGTGCGTTGGTTCATTACAGTTAGATGATCATTTACGTAAAATGCAATTAACAACAACGGTATCTTGAACAGTGTTATTGACTTTCTGCTGAGTTTATATAATTGTTCGCTTGGCTCATAAGACTAATATGGTATTAATAAACATATTAGATTAAATAAATTTGCTTCTTTTAATAAATTTCTTCTTTGGTGCGTTTCATTTTATCTTTAACTCATTTTTAATATATAGCCTAGTTTTAATAATACGTCTTGCATCCGCCGAGCTGTTCATGCGGCAACTTAAACAGAAACAAGTTTGATTCATATATCAGTTAAGAAAAATGAAATGGTTTAGAAAGACAATAAAACACAATAATGCTAGAAAAAATCAAGTTCAATAACCAGTGTGTTTTGCAGAAAAGTCATATTTGTTTTGTTTCATTTTTTTCATGTGATACAATTTTGAGGTCTCATTAAATGTTCTGTAGAAAATCATTCATTTTCATCTACTCTGTTGTCTCTCATTTTAATTTTATATCATTTTAGTGTTACGATTCTAACATAACTCAACAATCGTCTTCATACGCCTTTAGCGTGGGTGTTACAGGACTTACCTACAAGGTAGCGAAGAATTGTATTCCATTATAGCCTCAGAAAATCAGGCGATGTGCAAAAATCACATGAGTCTGCAAAAGAAGATTT
>JAPMOR010096416.1:410856-425767 GCA_026543865.1 Argiope aurantia | reverse complement strand
ATATATATATATATATATATATATATATATATATATATATAAGTAGCCAATCTAAAGCAAGAAATAGTTAGAAAACTAAAATAAAATGAAAACGAAAGCAAAACAATTTCAAAATAGCAACAAAAATTATAATCTATTCAAACAAAACCAAAAATGGAACAGGTAAAAACTTCATAGTATTTAGAGAGCGCAAATGCAGCTATTTCTAAAACACAGATGAACTGATACAAAAGTATAAAAATCAAGTTAAATGGAAAAACAAATAAACCAAATAAAAATATTAAAAAAAGATTAAAAAAGGAAGAATCCGGCCTGAAGACTTTTTCAAGGGTCACCCTCAGGCAGGGATTCAAAAAAGGGATTTTTTCTGTAAAGGAAATTCAGACATAACGTCTAATAATGATTCCTTCGTGACCCGAAAATCCCCTGAAATTAGGCCTAAGAGATATACCATTTTAACAGAAAGGAAAATACAAAACAACCAATTAGAAGAAAAACCACTAATAAGTAAAATACAATAACACCAAAATACCATAAACAGACAAATTAAACACACAAGAAATAACAAAAAGGCAAAAAACATACCTTCCGACAGTCCAGAAAATCCCAAGCTATCGATTGTGATTCCCGCCCATTAAAAACAAAGCTAACGGCAATTTAGGTAAAAATTGCAAGCTCGCAGCGCCACCTATTGAGTGATAAAATATGCAAGGAAAGTTCTATTTTTTATTTAAGCCAAAGGATTAATCCCAAACCATACCTTGTTTAATTAAAAAATTGACATTACAGTAATTTTTGGGAAATTCATTTTTAATTAAATTATTAATGAGGTGGTTTGATGCTTCAATATAGGAGTTTTTATTATTGCAAACCTTTTTGATCCTGTTAACTTGTGAGAAAATTAGATTTTTGAAGATTTTAGAGTTTAGATTGGAATGGTAGTTACATAGTTTTGTTATTTTGAAGTTGAATTCGTCCCTTTTATCGTATATACCAACTATTGTTTTATCATTATCAATTTCGATTTTTAAATCCAGAAAGGTAGCTTCAAGTTGATTTTTATTCGTTTCTGTTAGAATTAAATCTTTTGGATAGCAATTAGTTACAATATTAGTATTGTCGAAGTCAATCAGAAGTAGGTCATCAATATATCTCCACCCGTTTATCAAATTATATTTAATTATTTTTTTCTCATAGTAATGTAGAAAAATATTAGCCAAAGCACTTGAGAAAGCCGTTCCCATTGGAATGCCCTTAACCTGTTTATAAAAGTTAATACCATTAAAAACGTAATTTTCAGTAATATTAAAATTACATAACTCAAGCCAGTTATTTTTAGGAATGATATCTTCATTTAAATATTCGTCATAGACAAAAGTGCAGACTTTTATTAATTTTTCATGAGGTAGATTAGTGGTAGATTAAATTTTCGAAATCAAAAGTATTAAGTTTATTAAAGTTGTTATCTTTAAGAAAATCCAGAATTTCTTTGTTATTAGAAATAATAAAGTGTTCTTCATCTTTAATTTTGTCCAGGATAATTTTTAAGTATTTAAAGAAATGTTTACCCGTATAGTAATTATAACTGCCAGTGCTACAGGTCACAAATCTGAATTTTACTGGATTTTTATGAAATTTGACTGTTGGGAATAAATAAGGATAGTTAAGAGAGCAAGTCTTAGTTTTGGTTTTTTTTTGCGAATGCTAGCATTCTTTTATCTAATTCCTTTTTCCCGGTGTTCTTTAACAAATAAGTTGCGTTAGAGTTATATTCATTAATTAAAATTTCTTTATAATGATATTTACAAATTAAACAAAAATTATTTGCTGATTTATCTATTACTGTAATAACAAATTTTTCTTTTAAATTTTTTATTTCTTTTTTTAATGTTTTACTAAAATAAATCCCACGTTCTTTAGATCTGTCAAAATCAAAATTCATTTTTATTTTTATTTCCCTTAAAATTCTCACCTTCCATTCTCTGAAACCTTCCGCAGGCCAATGGTATTTTCTAGATAATTTGGCAATAAAAACATCCAAATCATTACCAATAGAAATCAAGATTTTTTCGTGGTTTATTTTTTCTCTTAATCTAAATTTTGTACCTCTTCCCATTAAATCTCTTAAAGAGTTGGATTCAATAATTTCTAAATTACCTGTAATAATATGACCTTTATCAACATCTATAAAACCTTTATATTTTTCTTTTTTACAGTAACAATCTGTAATATTTATTTTATCTAAATTTTTTCCATAGTAATTATAATTACAAATTTTTTTCTTTAAAGTTGAAGTGTAACTAAACGCTATTGAAACAGTTGTTTTATCTGATAGAGGAAAAAATATATTATTATTATGTACAATTTTGGGCAATTTTAGATATTCGAAGTAGATATCCAAGAATTTAATCACACAGAATTCTTTGTAAACATTATTTTTATTATTAAAAAGTAAATCGTTTTTTCCAATGTTAAGCTTAAATTTAATTAGATTAAGGGGACTGTCGGAAGGTATGTTTTTTGCCTTTTCATTATTTCTTATGTGTTTAATTTGTCTGTTTATGGTATTTTGGTGTTTTTTGTTATTGTATTTTACTTATTAGTGGTTTTTCTTCTAATTGGTTGTTTTGTATTTTCCTTTCTGTTAAAATGGTATATCTCTTAGGTCTAATTTCAGGGGATTTTCGGGTCACGAAGGAATCATTATTAGACGTTATGTCTGAATTTCCTTTACAGAAAAAATCCCTTTTTTGAATCCCTGCCTGAGGGTGACCCTTGAAAAAGTCTTCAGGCCGGATTCTTCCCTTTTTAATCTTTTTTTAATATTTTTATTTGGTTTATTTGTTTTTCCATTTAACTTGATTTTTATACTTTTGTATATATATATATATATATATATATATATATATACAGGGTGGTTATAATTAAACTTCTACTATAAATAGCATCATACAGCGCAAACGAGTGAACGATTTGCAACGGAATTTGGTATATAGACTATACACGAGATGCGTTTACGGAATTTCGATACAAAAAAAAAATTTAGTTCCAAAATGTCTACCAGAGAGCACTTTTTCCAGAAAAATATTAAATTTAACAAAATAAACGGCAAAAAAGGAATGCAGAAACAATATTAACATTTATTGACTTTGCATAAAGCTTCCTCTTCGCAAGCATGCAAAAATCAGCATTTTTTGCCTGGAATTGACAGCTCTTCCCTGTTTTACATTTTATTATTCATAATTCTTGTTCTGGATTGTTAATATTGATTCTATATTCCACTTTGGGCATTTATTGTGTTAAATTTAGTTTTTCCTATAAAGTTAGTTTTTCCTGGTGGACACAGTGAGAACCCGAAATTTGTTAAAACGCGAATTAACTAGGGAAAACGCGTTTTAACTGACATCGCTAGGGAGAACCCGAATTGACTAGGGAAAATGTGTTCAATAACGACGCTAGAGAGAACTCGTTTTCTCTAGTTATTTCAGGTATTGTCCAGTTAAAACCTATGAATCTAGATATCTTGCTTGTGAAATTTTCAAAGCAAGTAGAGTCGTCTATTTTTTTCCTACTGGAAAGTGTTTGTGCTGTGGATTTATTTACCATGAATGAAAAAAATGTTAATGCTTAATGGCACCAAAAAGTGAAAAAATAAATTTCTTGAAAATTAAAGTTTTTGACATAAAATACAGAATGACTTTAAAGCTATTACACATGATGAATACAATCTCAGGTTGAAAAAACAAAATCTGCCATTAGCAAGACTTAAATTCAGTACCGCAGATTAAAAAGCTTTGACACTCTTGAAATCAGTGAAGTAAAAAGATTTTTTTTCTTCAAATGAGCCCATAAAATAGTATTTACCAGTTGAAGAAACTTTTGATGCTATCAAATTTGCACATGTGGCTATAGGACATGAGAATAGAGACAGACTTAAATTCACTTGAAATTCAAGGAAATTTGCTAACATGACTACTGAAATGATACATTTTTTTATCGATGTGTGAAGCATGTCAAGAGAAAAACAAAGTTAAATAAATAAAAAACAAAAATAATAATAAAAAATAAATAAAAATAAAAATTAAAAAGGAAAGGTTTTGTTATTAAAACTATTATTCACTCAGAAATGAATTGACGCTACCAAGTGGGTTTGATTAACATGCAATCTCAGACAGATAATGAATTGAGGTTTATTATGGTCTACCAGAAACAGTTAACAAAGTTTGTGTTACTACAACCACTTTAGAGCAAAGGAACGGAAGAGGTTGTTTTGCGAGTGCTTGATATCTTTTTCATATTAGGGGCCCCTTGTATACTGCAATCTGATGATGGAAGAGAGTTTGTAAATTTCGTTATAGAGCAGTTATGTACGTATTGGCCAGAACTGAAGATTGTTCATAGGAAACCTCGGCGCAGCCAATCGCAGGGTTCGGTTCAGAGGGTCAACCAAGACGTAGAAAATATGTTGCTTTCATGGATGAAGGATAATCGAAATACAAAATGGTAAAATGGTCTTAGTTTTGTCCAGTTCATGAAAAGCAGAGCTCTACATTCAAGAATAAAACATTCACCTTACAAATATATGATTAGGATTGAACCAAGACAACCTTGCCATCGGATATTATAAAAAAAATATCGAAAACTTAGATGAACTTCAGAAAATGTTCAAGGACAGGAATGCAGAGGAGCAAGAAACTGAATAAGCACAATCAGGGGAGTATATGCTTGCTAGTAAGTAGAACAACACTTTTCTCATTAGAGAGAAATTAGAAGAAACTTTAACAAAACAAGCCAAGCAAATAAAAAAGATCTCCGATGAAATAAATCCTCAGTTGATATTGGAGGTAATGCCGTTGTTCCCATTCCAGATGTTGGTAGAGTAAAAGCTGATTTTCGGACTCTCATCGGTGTAGCGCTTGAAAAGATTAAGACGGTCTGTACAAAATTGGTACAAAAGATAGAGTTCTGAAAAAAATGTATTCGAAGTAAGCAATGATATTTAAACTTAATTAGTTCAGTATTTATTCAATAAATATATGATTAATACTTATATCAACTTTACAAATATTTATACAATAGACTACAGCTAATCAGGGTACAAGTTTGATACAAGAATATAATATATTAACTTATTTTCAGATCTTTATTCGATGTATCACCGAAAATTTTCTTGACTCATGAACGAGTACCGAATCAGGACATTTCGTTGAGAACAGAAACGAGAAAAGGAACTGTAGGAATTGGACAAAGATTCACCTGCTGTTCTTGTAAAAAAGATTATTCTTCAAAGAGATTGTTCTTTGTTTGTGTATGAAAAAATTGTTCTCTTTGTAATTCTGTCACAGTACTTTGACATGATGAAATAAGTAATTTGTAATAACGATACTGTATTAAACAATATTCAAGTAAAGTATTTTTTCTTCAATGATATGTTCTTTCCTTAAACACTGTATTAGTAAGTATAGTTTAATACAATAATTTTGGATTAAATTATATTGTCCAACAAATCATTCAAAACACGAATAAAACGAGTTCTCGGTAGCGTTTTCAATTAGAATGCGTTTTACCTAGTGAATTCGGGTTCTCCCTATCGCTGTCAGTTAAAACGCGTTTCCCCTGGTTAATTCGAGTTTTGAGTTTTGCCTGATTTCGGGTTTTCACTTTAATATATATATAGGAGAAGAAGTTTTGTCTCGATTCGATTTTCTTTATTTCTCTTGTTAATCAGTATGATACTGGGGTATTGAAACTGATGACAATAATAGAAAGGTGATTTAAGAAATATGGATTACGACATTAATTTATCTTAAAATCATCAGGAATCATCTTCAGTACAAACTGGATTAAACCCATATCAATTTCATGCTTGTTGTATAATGCTTCTGATTAAAAAACAATGAAGCCTTTATATATAATACATTTTGCTGAGTAATTGAATCGTACCAAATTTAAATTAAATTCTAACCAATCAAAAAAAATTTTGTTTTTTCAAGCCTTTTTTTATTTGTTAAAATGTGATTATTAAAATAATAAAAGGAGTGCATGAGTTTCATTTCAAATTAGCATTAAACAAACTATATGCAATTAATATAATATGAGACACAAAAAATCCTTTAAAGTTTACTTAAGAAAATTTTTCAACCGAAACAAATTTTGTTGAAGGAAATGAAAGGTGTGCTGAATCTCATAATTCATTTAATAAAAACTCATGTGAATCCCATTGTGGAACTTATATCTCTAATTAAAACAGCATATAATTTCTTACTAACATCTACTGCCTCAGAAGAGGGGAAAATTGAATAAAAATATCTCGAGAAAATACGGGTGAACAAAATAGAAAATCATATGTAGGGTAAAATTGCAAAATACTTTTCTATAAAAAAAGCAATACAGTAAAACTCGGTTTTGGTTAATTGCATTCCATACCAGTTGCTTGAAATCGCGAGAAGAGCAGTAATGAAAAAAGAAGAAACAAGAAAAGCGGTTTAATGTATGCGGCACGCGAAAAAATATATTTTAAACTAGAGGCGAAAAAAAATCACACTTTAATGTCAAAAAAAAAATCGTAATTCCTCTCGTTTTATCTGGGTAACCAGTTCAACATAAGCGATGCGTAAGGAGACAGCATTTACTAGTCGGCTTAAGCATGAAGAGTTCAGTTCAGTGTACTTGACACCAACACTGTATGCAGGCGATAAGAGTAGCTTCTATTATAATTGTGCTGCAACGTTAGTTACGTGTAACCATTAATATTTGTCAGACAAACTCTCGGTTGGATGAGTCCAAAGAATTCATTTTTCCCCTTTTACTTTGTCATTGTATTAAGTGGACAAAATGGATCTCTAATGGACAAAAAAGTATGAAGACGCAAACTTTGGTTTAAGTTGTGAACTTTACTTCAAATAACGTAAAAGTGTGAACAAATTTTACTACATCCAATATTTATATGTACTTCGGTTACATTCAATAGCGATTTATCAAAATATTTTCCGAGAACAATGTTTTCTTTTAGAAATTTTCTTAATTTATCTTATTTTTTTATAGACAACGACAAAATTTTATCAAGTTTTAATATTTTAATGTTTACTTAAGCAATGAAAGATTAACTGGACATTGAAAAATTTTAAGCATTAATATCTGTATATTAAAAATGCTCGGCACAAAAAAATCAAGGTTTTTTATGAATGGGCGAACATTTCTTCTTCTACATATAACAGGTTTTAAAAAATTTAAAAAAAAATCTGCATTATTTAGTTTGTTTGTTTGATAATTCAAGTCTCGAAAAATTTTTTATTTCCTGTTTGAATTCATTTACTTAAATGAGTGCAATTAAAACTAAAGAAACTCACTTTTAAGAAAAATGAATTAATTTGTGTTTTTAAAATTATTTTAGAATTTGATTGATTGGTATTCTTAGTATTCATTCCCACGTAAAAAATATTGGCTAACAGTTTTATCATCTAATTACAAAAAATGCTTGTTATAAATTAATTTTCGCATCTCTTCATAGAGTTGCATTCCTATGAAAGTACACATTGCAAAATGTTCTTTCCATTCATTTTATCCGATTCTTTTAGTCTAATTTTTACTTTTATTTTGAAATAGGAGCAAAATGCGTGTACTATACTACTTATAAACAATTTATCTGCCTTCATTTTTGAATCTGTTATTTAAATAATCTGCTTGAAAAACTAATCCTAACAAAATATAGATGTGATCTTTGCTTTACTATACGGCTGCTGGGGAGTTAAATAAAATAATTAATAGTTAATAGTTTCTTTTGCGTTAAATAATTAATAGTGTCTTTTGTGCATGAGACGCTTTAATTTAGGAAGAATTTACTTTAAGAAGACATGTATCTCCTATTTGTTATATTTTTGCCTAAGACAAAGTATTAAAATTAATTAATGTGAAAATTATGATTAAATGTTCATGACCTGAATTATTCGAAGTATTTGTAAAGCTAGTGAACAATAAATCAGTTGAAGATTAACTGTCTTCATGATGCTATGGTTCTGAAGTTTGGAAAGTAAAATTGTCGTTTCCCCTCACTATTTCAAAAATTTCAAGATATATTCAAGAAAATCTCTCTTATTTTATTTCCAAGTAAAATGTTTATCTAAAAATTAAACCTGATCTTTCTTTCACCAGACATATTGCTAAAGCTATGTTGCAGGAAGCTTTGACTTTCATCAAAATAACTATTTAAGATTTTCTTTGTTCCTGAAGAGCTAAAACATAATTTGAGAACAGTTGCTCACTTGAAAATGAAATTTTTAACTAATTAAAAAATAATCAATTAAGAAATGTAATGCCAATTCATCTTCACATTCACAACATAAGAACGATTGTTACAAAAGCGAAATATATAGTTTTTAATCTCCTCAGCGACAAGTGGATTTTACTCTAAAGCAGGATAGTAAAAGAAATTTGACGATCCGGTAATTGTTATTCTTGACACGTTGTTGTCACTCGTCATGTGTCACCGGACGACGCATCGGAGCATGATTGATGTTTTATTCAAATGGAAACTTAAACAATATGAGTTTCACTCAACGTAATGAAACACCGAACAGAAATGTCGTTCGACTTTGCCTAAAAGAAGCATTTCTTCTGCAAGTAGCAAGGAGGAAGGGTAGCTATTCGGCCACAATGAAAGAATATTTTATGATCATTTCGTTACATTAGAATCAGAACAAAAGCCCTGGGAAAATGGTTAATGAGACGACTCTGAATTACATAAAAAATGTTTCAGCCACGGCCTATTTAATGTGTACACTTTATGATACTTCCTTGTGTCAAATTTGGTCTTTAATTCTCTTCCATTTATTTTCTTTAGCAGAACATCCCTTCCCCCCAAACTATAATATGTTTTAAATTTGGCACAGTTTTGAGCCTTAAACAAATTGAGACAATTTTCATTATTAATTTAAGTATATTTCTCCTCTCTGTATTGCTTGGATATTATAAGCTGCATTTATTTCGAATATAATTATTTTTTTTAACTTTTAAAGTTCTTGTAATGATTAAACCTTCGTGGCTGAATATAATCGTTAAATTCTGTTTAAAATGAGCTATCAGAATAACATTAAATGAAATAAGAAAATTATAAATTTCTGTTTACTTATTTTAGATTTAAACCAAGAAGGTAAACTTTATAATATGATAGAAACAAACTCATAAAATGATATGATTTGGCAGTAGAAGTATATCGTTCGTTTCTTTAACCATTTCGTGATTTATTGAATTTCTTCAAATTACTTTTTTCCTCTGAAAAAAGTTTTTTTTTAATTTTAATTGTTTCACACGTATTTTTTTTTAAACTTTTATTTCTTTTCTGCAAAATTTACATTTTCTCGTATGCAGCTTATAATGAAGTGTGTCGTTTAAAGGAAAGGTAAATGAATGTGCTGATTCTAACATTAACTTTAATACATTTAAATTTATTTTATGTAACTTTATAACTTACATTATAATTAACCATTCAAAACACGCCCATTATCCTAAAACGAATACACATAAAGTGAGGAATTGTAGATGAAAAGGCTCTATTTATGGTGATTTTTATCATTAATGATTTTATAACAAATTTAAATACAAATGAAATTATATTTAAATCATGATCTGCGAAATATTTCAGAAAATGACATGGAAAAAATACGTAGAGATTAATCTGTTTTAGTGTTATTTTTATTACATTACCAACCTGAAAAGATATTTCAAAACAGAAATGAAAAGAAACGTCATTGAAATAATAAAAAATATATCACAGCAATATTGTTGATGAACAAATACGCAACTTATTTTTATTTGCCTAAATCATTAGATAGTTTCATAACAAGTTCTTTCTGGAAAGAAAATATTTGTAAACAGAATTGAGAATAGTATTTTGAAAAAGAATCTTCTTTACATTGTTCGCCAAACATCTGAGATATCTCAAGTAAGAGGATTATCTGGATATTTCAGCTATTTATCTTGATAAACAAATGGATTCACTGCCCTCCCGATTTAATAACTGAATTTTAAAAATATTGTAATTACTTTTCATTATATCTCATTCAAATGACAACTTAACAGCTATATAATTTTTAAGAGAAATTTGATAGAAGTAATAAAAATAAAATGTTTAAATTTATCTTTATTCGTTAAAAATATTTTAAAAACATTTAAAGGTGTTAAAAACATTAACAGAACGTAGTTATCATCCAGAAAAATGATTTGTTTAGTTTTCCTGAAATAATGGAAAAGGTTTTTATTTCGACGAAAATAAGGGTAATTTTTCGTAAGTCAATTGGAAAATTCCCATACTAATAAAAATTACTACATTTCTGTTATGTAATGGGAAACTTCCTTTATGAATTATAATTTAGCAATCTAGTTTTAGGAGAACTTCTGTATCAAACGGAATGAGCATTCCATGTAATTCTAAACCGGATTGTTTCGATGGTTCAAGCGGTCGCACCTCATTAATTTGTTGCCAAATCTTCCAATTTTAAAGTAAGAAGCACAGTGTTACCAACAATTAAGGAGAGAATGTATAACTTACAAGCTTTTTTCAACATTTTGAGAGTGGCAGTAAAATAATAATATCAGTGCTATATATATATAGCACTGATTATTAATTTTATATATCTATTTTAATATCTGTTATCTACTTGAATGCACTTCCTATTTGCATACAGGATTGAAATATGAATGGCGTGCTTTTCTCATAGTAAATCCACCATATACTGGATACCACAGAAAATCAATCCTTTTCATATTGTAGTACTATCAACAAACAGTTCAGCATTTAAGAATTTAAAATGCTAAGCATAATGAAATTCGTTTTTATAAACTTTGCGGCTAAGAATTTAGTAATTTCATATTTGCAAAAATGATGTTCATAACCAAGTTTCACCAATGCGAATAGTTAAATTAGATGTTTCAGATAATTAATTTATTATTTGAACTTGACTAATTATAAATATCATCTAATATATAGAAATGAAATTTTGTTTTATTGTATCTTACACGCTGCCGTCCCGTTCAACCGATTGCGATGAAACTTTTCCAACTTATTGGTGGCACTTGTGTTAAGATTTTAAAATTGACAATTGACAAAAGGCCATCGGCAGATGCCATTCGGAGTTAATTGTACAAACATCAAACAAAATAAAATTATTGTAATTGACGCCAATCATTGTGAGTGAAATCAAATAGAAAATATTAAATGCAAGAGCTAATTTTTTCTTCTCATTAATGAATAGTCATCTACACAGGATGATGTCATTTAGCGTGCGCAATATTTTTTTCTGAGGCAAACCGCATATATTATTCAGAGTTTATCTCACACATACAAAATGGAATTATTATTATCGATTCCGATCAAGTTAAGTTATATATAATGGAAATTTTCCAGTGCATACAGTATTTCCATTTATTCAGTGAAACGGCAAATGATATTTCGGTTATGCAAGCGCATATCATGTTGATTGCTTCGATAAAAAATATGTCTTCAAACGTTCGTCACTTGATAGATCTACCGGCGCAGCACGTAGAAATAAGCTAATTCGAGCTTCTCAAACAAACGTGGAGCGACAAACGAGCAATAAAGCAGATCGTTTACGAATTGCAAATTCAAGTGCTTCAGAATCTCAAGATCATCATGCGGCAAGAATAGAAAGACAGCGTCTATATGCTACCTGATCTCGCGCATCAGATTTAAAAGACCAATATGCGGCAAGAAGCAAGGTAGGTATTCTTAACGGAAAGTCGATTGGGGAAGATGTGGTCATACCACGCTTTCCCACTTATCCCACCTACATGTCTTTTGATTTCAAATGACTGCCGACTTCCTCATTCGACTTGCATTCTCGATGACCATCAACAATTCGCAGGGTCAATCATTTCAAGTATGCGGATTGAACCTAGAGAATCCATGTTTTTTATATGTCCAGCTGTATATTGGATGCTCATGAGTCGGGCAGCCAAGAAATATGCTTTTCTTGAAGACGCCAGGTACCAGTGAGTATCTAATAAAATTCTTAATAATGAAATCTTCAGCTTAAAAGCTGCAGTTACTGGTTTGAAAAATTAATATTAAATTCTTCGAAGTAATCAATGATATTACTTTTGCTTCATAACAAAAGCAAATCACAACTTTTTGAATCGATTATGAAAGAGAACTCAATTTTAAACTGCTGTTAAAATTAAAATCAATTCTGTGCATTACAATATAGAAGAATCTATTTCTTCTTCAAAATTAATGAAATAAGAATAAGTTTTTTTGGTAAATAAAATTCTTTTCACATTTCAAAGGAAGCAATAAAGATCAACTGATGTATCAACCCTAAATGGAAAAAAATAGTGCATCAAGTGGTGCTAAATCTGACAATAGGATTTTATGTTTGAATTATCCTTTGATTTAGATAAGTATTTCTAATTTAAGAAACAAAAACCATTTTGTAAAAAATACTAAATGGCATAGTAAAAATTGCGAAGAAGCCTTAAATATGAAAAAAAAGAAAGAAATTCAACGAGTTTATTTACCGTTGTGACACGTTTTCATCGATTATTTAAATGAGCTAAGTTGAGCAAAGAAATCTAACATGCGTGTCGTGCTCTTTTTCAACTTAAGTCATCACTAAGTTTGCACGTAACTAACGCTTGGGAATAGCGCAGCTGGTTTGAAAAGCAACAAATAGAAAACATACTCCCAAGCGGAGAACTCAAACCTAACTTGAAATGCTTTATGGGCGTTCTTACAATCTTATTTTTTTCTAAAAGAACGTCAATTTCAGAGTACCCATAGGGAGTTGATTTAAAGGATTTCATTGCTTTTATGTTATGCTTTTAAAATATTCATTCTGCAGACTCGTTGCCGAGTTGAAGGTGATTTCTTCGAAGTGAAGTAAATTTCTTATCATTTCTAAAATATGTATTTTAATAGCTTCAATTTTAAACAATACATGTCTTTAAAAGTAAGTTTGATGTAATCTAGGGATTCGGATTGAAGGCATCTGAATCCAGTGGATTTGTTTAGTTTTATTTGGTACAATTCGAAGATAAAAGAAAAATATATTTCACTCGAATCATTTAAAAAGTTTCTGAAATATTGAATATAATCAGTACAATATAAATTTGAATGAAAGAAACAATATTTATCTTTTGATAATTCAATACAGTGAAGATAATATTAGCTGTAGAAAATCGGAAATATTTTTGTATTATTTTATGTATGCTTTTTTATGCATATAAATATATTACAAAGCTAATTGAAATTAATGAATTTTGAAACACATATTCACTTCTCTCTAATGTTTAACTTTTTGTTTAATTAACTGTTTTTTAACCTGTGGAAAAGTATCCGTAGAGACATAGCAGAAATGTCTTCTGCGATAATCATAAGTAATGACTACATATCATAAGGAATGGTTTATGATATGTTATAGCATATCATAAGTAATGCATCCTGATATCAAAATCAAAAATTTGTTCATTACAGTGTAATTTAATAATTTATTGTCGTTTTGTGTTATTACTCCTTAAGGTACAATTTAATAGTAATTATATTTTTATGGAATAAGACTTTGATAACACAATCAATCTCCCTAATGTACATTTATATTAATGTTATTTCGTATTCAAATATTATAGATGCATATATAATGATTTTTAAAAATCCTGGCCTATAAAACTGCTATAAACAAAAATTTTATGGAAAAAAAGAGAATAGATTTACGTTAACATACCCTGTTTAAAAATGATGCATAATGTAACTTGCTAATGTATTTGCTATTTACGTTATTCATAGAACAAAATTGAACTTAACTTCGATAACCAAAGCGAAGAAATTCATTATAGAAACCATCAGGCTGCCTTTTGTAGAACAAGATGACTCCCACTCATAACACCTTCCCTCACCATGAGAATCATTTCTGTTGTAATCTTACTGTCCTGGCTATGTATTGATGGAGGCGGAGCAGGCAAGTGAGAAATCTCTTCCCTGCCAAATATGTCTGCCTTTATGACAAAACTAACAATCAAATAGCGTTGTCTTTATTATTTTTACAAATTTAATTGGCAGGTTTATAATTCTAATTACTTAAATATAATCTGAGGATTTACACCGAAACTTATCAAATCAAAATGTTTTCTACAAATGAACTTTCTAAGACAAATGCTAAGGTAAAGTTATATATATATATATAGGAATTTGGCAACGAACATTCTCATTTTTGTTATGGAAATATATTAGTATTTTCGCAAAAACAAAGAAAAATGATTGAGCAATTGAGATTCATTTTTTTCCTTTGTGGTCAACACCGAGTATTATTATGGATTATAATGATACTATTCTTTATAATAGATTAAATATTTTTGGGTAATTTATTATATAGAGATAACTTTCAGTGAAAAATGACAAAGCAGTTAAAATTAATTTAAACAGATAAAAAAATTAAACAGCCTTTTATATTTGATTGGAATATATTTTGGAATTTAGAAAGTCAACTATAGTTTTAAATTTTACTCGGTTTTTCTAAAAAAAAAGATTCCAAATGTGACTTTGAAGATATCACGAAGAAATTGTATATATCTTTCTTGATTGTCGGAAGCAACGAGAATTAAACTCAAATCCCTTTTGAATTTATATCCAATCATTTTATCATTGAAAAACCTAACAGGCATTTCGTTAAGTAAAGCAAACCGTATGTGCCTTGTATTTTGAAATTCAAAGGAAACGAAATTTTTATACAGCCTAACATATTACAATGAAGATGCAATTTTTAAGTGTAGAAAGAAAAAAAAAAGAGAGATTTAAGCTGGTTTTATTGCTCTGTATAAGAATGTTAATTATCGCTTTTCATTTATTTTAAATTTATTAATTTTTCATTCATTTATTATTTTATTCATTAATTTTATTTTCTCA
>JAPMOR010096416.1:375106-410456 GCA_026543865.1 Argiope aurantia | reverse complement strand
TTAATTCTTATTTTAAAACAGTCCGCAGTCAGAGGGTTAATCTCACTAAATTGAATTGGAGTTGCCATAATAGCGTATTAAAACCGAAACTGCCATACTAGCCTATTTAAACTGAAAATCTTCTTGCTATATGTTCGATTTCAAATACAAATGAATATGTTGATTATTTTTTTAAATATTGCAAAATGTTTTGAATAAAATTTTATTTTTTAAATGAAGGAAATCCACGTTTTTTTCTTTTCTACAAAACAGTAAAGTTAAATGAATTTATGAAATTGGAGCAAATTATTTTCTTAAAAAAGCTTGACTGATTTTGATGAATTTTACTGTACAATTCTAAAATAATATACTCCTAATGGTTTTTTACAGATTCAAAGTCCCAGATCTTTTGTTATTAATTTATTATTTGTTATATCTTCATAATGAATGCTTTAAAAAAATGTTTCTTTTGCATTTGATTTTGAGAATTCGTAAAAATATAAAAAAAATAACAAAACAGACCTATAACAATAAGGATCTATTGCAATGTATTACTAATATATTCCTGATTCATGGGCTCATGGGTTCTCATAAAACTAGAAACATTGATTTACCTCTCAATGAGACAAAATAATAAATGCTTCCATATTATAGCTACTCCATTTTTATATCTACCGCCTTGAAATTGGAACTTCAGGAAAATAATTTAGGCACTAGAATGTCATGCGAGTGCAATGTAGATTATTGGCACTCGCTTTGCTTCAATTATCCTATTCAAAATCAGAATTCCAAGTTAAAAATCATAGAAATTATGTTTGAATAATAAAGATTAGACGAAAAATTTGGGAAAATGAAACAAGCAATCTTTAACTCTTGAAAGTCTGTTGATACATAGCATGTACTCTTAATGTTTCCTAGATAAACAACCCGTCAAAATGTACAAAAGTGTTGCTCATTATTTCGAAACTAATTATATCTGTAAACACTTTGCACTAGAGAAAAATGTGCAAGAATTATAGAGAATCTATTATTATAAGAAATAGGTAATGAAAATTAGTTCTAAATAAGGAAAATTGATTACCTAATATATTTCGGATTTTCAGAAATAAATCAGCTACTTCTAACCAATACACCTATTCTTTTTAAATGGTGAAAACGTAAATATAAATAGACTTTGCTTCGGTCCTTACTTCGGTCTATTATGCGCGTGTTTGAATAATATTACCAATAAAATGAATTAAATTAGTAACAATCTTTCTTTTAATAATTTTTAAGCAATAATATTAATTTTAAAATAAAAATATTATTTTTCCAAGAAAAATACGGAATATATCCATTACATATGCTATATATTTCTTTCAAAGAGTGAAATCGTTTTATACATATTTTATATTGTTTTCAACAAAGTTGTGGCATTTTTTTAATGAATTTCATTTCAATCGAATGATAAATTTCGATTCAACGAGCCTGCGTCCTGGCATAGGGGTAGCGCGTCTTCCCCGTGATCTGGGCGTCCTAGTTCGGGCATGGTTGCTGCTGTTCTACGTCTGTGTTTCATCTGTAAGGTGTGTGAATGTGCCCCCCTCCTGTAAAAAGAGGTTATACAAGCTATTGTGAGGCATAAGTAGCTATGTCCTGCTCTTGGCTCTAGATGGCGATACTGAGAAACAAGAGATTCTCATCTCAGCTTAAATCTCTGGCTTCGTCAAGTGCGCTTATCAATGACAACTGCCATTAGTAACAACAACAAAAACGATCTAAAGATCCTAAAAATTTTTTTATAAGTTCATATCTTTGATATGTTATTAAATAATTCTAACATAAACAAATATGTAAAGCATATTAGTCTGTCAACGGTAGCAGTTGAGCTAATTAATTTTATTTACTGATAAAAGCTGCTTACAGTTTTGCAATAGGGCATTCATATTGTAATATCTTCATAAAGACCAATCAAGTAAGAGAAGAGCGAATCAAAACGTTATTATTAAGAGAAGAGTGTAGCATTAACTTTTATTTACAACCATATGTATGAAAATGAACAACTTGTCTTAATCTTGGTTAATAATGTTTACAAAAAAATTGCAGTTCAATCCTCACGAAGTATTTCCTCGATCAAATCGGAGAATAATGCAAAAAAAAAAAAAAAGAAGAAGAAGAAGCTAAAAGGCTGTTAGCTCTAAATGACTAGTGGAAGGTCGCTCCAGAAATCCACCGCTTTTTATCGGGTGGATCCTAACACAGAAGCCCTTATCACACGGAACTTCTCAGAAATCAGGAACAACTTTTACACCCTCCGAACTCTAATGCAAAGTCTTTTTCTTTTTTCCTCTGAAAAACAAAAACAAAAATAACGCATTTTATTTCCATCAGATAACCGCATCCGGTTTTCTCACTGGTGAGCTTGAGTCCCCTATCACCCAATGGCTATTTAGCAACACTTCCTAAACGGTCTCCATTGTCTGTTAAGGAGGGAGTGTCTGTCAAGGATCCATCTTTGTGTCCGACTGCAGCTAACATCGGTTGAAGTGCACCTGGACTTGGTACTTAATGACAACGATTGCTGATGATTGATCGTTTCTTGATGACTTGAAGAGTCTCATAAGGGAAAATTTTTAGCATCTGGATGTTTTGAAGTTCTTCTTCCTTGAAGATACGATGGATATATTTGACACTTCTGTCTTCCCACACCTAAATAGCAACAAATGACTGGGCACAATGACTCTCCTAGTGATCCAAATCTGGAGGTCCGTACGCACTTAACTGTGTGTGGGAGAACTGATGACGTTACATCTGGTCGGAATGTCAATTACCATGTGAGGAATACAGGGAAACGTTGCAATATGGATATGTAGATATCACATGAATATAAATTTGATAAGAAATATGTAGATGTCAGGCAAAAAACGTTCATGTTGTCTTGTAATGAAGCATGTAAATTTCAAGATGCAATAAATAACAATTCTTCAAATGCAATAATTAATATGGTGCGGATAATTAATAGAAATATATAAACTTCAAGCTCATGCTGCATCATAAAAGTTTTCTTATACGAACTTTTTTAATGTTTTAAATTCTAATTCGAAGAATTTTAATAAATGGGATGCGGCAAATGCCTAACGAGATCGATGAATGCTCTATCCCTTGAAGAACAAGTGAGCAGTACAGAAATGCTGAAAATGTACATTCTCGCAAGAAATTCAACATTTCATGACTTGTTAAAAAATTCAGAGAGTCCTTTTCAGGACAAATGAAGCAATTTAGGCTTGAAAGCAGTTGTATTTCCAATAAAAATGTAGAAAATTACTATGCATATATAATTTATCATTGCTTAACTGTTATTATTTTTTGTTAATGTACAAACAAATGAAAGCATGTGATTTTCGAATTTTTTCAAATATTTCATCCTTTTTTTCGATACTTTTTTTTCTGTAATACTTCTACTAAGGTTTTTCTTTAAATAAAAACTTAGAAGAAAATGTTAACATTAAAGTTTTTTTTACATTATTTATAGGCCAGAAATATGTTTAATAAAAATTATTGTGTTAAGTGTTGGATGAAATCCCGAAAAAAAGAAAGCATTAATAGAGTAGCCGATTTTTTATATTTGCTCATATTGAAAGATTTCCTAGGCCATTTTTGTATATAATTTCATTACAATGAACCGAACTGCTTTAAATTTCACAAGTAGAGGTTTTACAATAAGCATAATTCATTGAAAGGAGGGTTGCTATTGAATTATTAGAAGATTATGCGATTTTAAGTATGTGGTCGGAACCTCATGTAAATGGAATTCTCATATATTTAATAAAAATCTTAGTTCCAAGTTAAATGTTAAAATTTTTAGTTTAATTTTTATTGAATAAGAGTAATATTGTTTGAATATTTTTTGTCCGAATGTACTCCTATTTCATATAAGACTACTTTATACTGCCAAATGCATCATCATCAATGCATTCTAAGATATGAACTAAGAAGTAAATTAAACATACAAATGTTTAAGTATTTTATTTTATATGGATTTAAATAAGAATTTTTATATAGATTTCATAAATGAGCAAAATTTGAAAAAAATATTAAATGATTAGGAGAATTGTAGAAAACATTAAAATATAAAGCTTTCATTGCATGTTTCTCAGAAATAGCAGTAAGTAAAAATGTATCTCTCTGACACTTTCTTTAAATATATATTTAAAACCGACGTGCATATTCTAACACAAATAATATCAGATCAAAATTAGCAAATTATTTGGCTATGATTTTGTTAATAAGTTAATTATTTATTTAATGATGTATTAATAGCCTGGAATAAAACTTTAAAGCAAAATAACTTGAATTAAAATTTTCTAAATGGAAAGTGGAGTTCTGATCTTGAGTGGTTTTTCTTGGAGAAATTATTATGAAGCATAAAGAATGAATGCATTGGTGAATAACAACAAAAAAGAGTACAAATAAGTGATTATTAATATTATTCTGAGAGAGAAGTACTTTAAAATGATAGGAAATGTCGAAGGCTTGTTTCCTTTTCCCCAATACCGTACGATGAAAAATAATTTCTAACTTTTTAAATTCAAAAAAACTTATCAATTTAAAATATATTTGTTCTTATTAATAATCATTATATATAAGATTTTCTTGCGTACGAATGTATTAACAGAAATTTCGGTACATACATTAAGCCAATGACAGGCATCGGCAATTAAATTCCAAATACAATGTAACATATATTAAATTATCAGACTCATTTCCATCCACTTTCGAAATGTTATAGATTTAGTATCCGTAATTTAGCTACAAAATTAATAGAAAAAATTCATACAAATAATATGCAATGAACATTTCTCTTTACTCAGTAGCATGCTAAGTAACAATATTTTCCGAATTTCCCCTATCTCAACAAGATATGTGATAATATACCGGACAAACTCATGTCTCTGCGATGGCGCAAGACTTTCTAGAACATCTATAAAAGAATACATTTAATTAGCAGATTACATTATTAAATAAGATGGTCATAAAAAATTAGAGGTGTTTTGAACCTTTTATTGCATGGTTTATTGAATGAAAGGAAACAAGATTTCTGTTTTCAAATTAAAAAAAATAATAGAATTAAAATTAAACCGGAGATGATATTTTGGCAATTTTTCAAAGGAAATGAATGGACTAGCATATAATGTTTCCTTGCAGAATTACTTTGAAGATAAAAGGGAAAATTCATTATTCTTTAGAGAATACCTCTTTCCTCAAATAACAGCACTTTATTAGTGAAATTGTATTATTGGTGGAGAAACAGCTCAAATTTCTGTGTATCAAAAAGTTATGCAACACATTTTCAGAAAATGATTTGAATTTATTGCAGATCCAGCAGTATATCTAGGACACAATAACAGTAGTATATCTAGCAACAACGATAATGCTCGGTAACAGAAGATGTGACCTCATAAGTAATATCACGGTAATAAGGTGTTCTATATATTGTCGGTCAGAAAATGCATCAGATTTGGGATCAATTTCATCTATAGAACATCTATTCTATTAAAAAATAATATTTGGAAATGCTATTATTCAAATTTAAGTAGATTAAGTAGTAAGTTACTTTGCACACATTTTTATTAAAAATAAATATTGTTTCTCATAAAAAATTTCTATACGTCTTTATTACTCGGCAGTTGTGTAACCATTTATCACCCTCATTATTATCACAGCGCCTGTTTCTCTTAGCGTTCTTCAAGTTGTAATGGAAATATGCACTATCTATCAATAAGTAATTGGACACCTGGATAAAAGAGATAAACACAATTGATTCATATTCAGGAGTTGCTATAGCCTCCATCCGAGGCAATTAAAGCCTTAACCATCCGGGACATGTTTTTCACAAGTGTTTGGATGATGGATAGTGGTATTTTCTTCCATTCGGTTTGGAGAAGAAGTAAGTTTTTTCATTAATTTTGGACGTTTGCTGCACCTCTTAATTCGGCGATCCAACTCATTCCAGAAATTTTCTGTAGGAGTCAGGTCTGGACCCGGGCTGGTCAGTTCAGTCTGTTCACCCAATTGTCATCATACCAATCAATGGTGAACATACCAACAAGACAAAGGACGTTGTCATCCTAGAAATAACGTTGAATTGCCACAACGTAGGAAGCACATTGTTGTATAGAATAGTGGAGAGAAAGGACGGGAAACATCCTCAGACCATAATTCCACCTCCGTTAAACGTTATTGCAAGCACAATCATTCTGGCAAAAGGCGCCCTCCATGCATACGCCAAATCCTAGCTCTGCCATCCGACAGGTAGACATTGAACTTTGATTCACCTCTTCAGAGAACCTGTTTCCACTCACCTAAGGTCCAGTTTTGACGTGCTTTGCACCATTTCAACCGAGCAGCGTGGTTGGATTTTGCTTATGACTTATGGGTGGCAGCACGACCAAGGATACCAAGCAAACGTGCTTCCCTGCGGATGGTATTTATGACAACAGTCCCTGATGCTTGTTGGAACTTCTGGAATATATGGTCCATCGTTTTATTTTGCGTTTTTATAGAATCTCTTTGGACAACACTCGTCGGTCTCCTTCTCTTAGTTTCAAGGGGCTGTCGGGTCGAAGCACATTCCGACAATCACCACTCACCTTCTACTTCTTAATGACAAGCGCCACTGTGGATTTTGGGACATTTAACTTACTAGATATGTCCCTTAAGGATTGGCTATTTCTATAATATCTGACAATTACGCCTTTCTCGAAGTCAGACAGTTCTGAATTTCGAGGCATCTGGCATGTGATTAATACCACTGCTGTTTTCTACATGATATTAGAAGGTGTGACGTAGATCAGGGCCGCAGATAGAATAATTTGCTTATGTGCCCAGATACTTATTAGTAGATAGTGTATGTGATAAATGACTACAGCAAGAATCTTAAAATAAATCTACTTTTTTTTTCTTATTTCATTGAGAAATCGAAAGAAAAAATGCTGCATTGTGCACGTAATTCGATTTATTTTTATATATTTTTCAAATTATCTACTAGAGAGAGGAAACCAAAGTAGTTTTAATAAAGAAATAAACACCTCTACATTTTAATTATAAAATTTTGTCATTTTTTAAAAATATGTCCAGTATGTACTCTTGGTAAACCAAGAGTACATACTGGACATATTTAAGGGACATGCATTTAAAGCTGATATGAGTTGTCATTTGTTGCAAAAAAATTGATTACATTCGGATGTAAATGAGTGATTCGGATGTAAATGAGTGATACAAAAAGGATTTTTTTTAATTCCATAAGAAAATATTTTGACAAGAAAAAAAAACGCTTTATCTTTTTTTTCTTTGTTTTCCACAACGATTCATTCTTTGATTTAAAAAGAAATGGAACAATATAAAGAGGAAAGTATTCCTGACGGTCAGCGAAAAATAATTTTAAACATTAATGAAAAATGAGCAGCTAATTCAGCAATATCTTAAAGCCTTAAGGACAGAAGCATTGTTTAATACTTTATATAGTTCTTTAAATTGCATAACCGAAAGCAATTTCTTATTCTCTACTCCCTATATTGCTCAGCAACTGTTCTACCATATACTACATAACGATCCGTATTTACATCGTTAGTAGATTTGCCTTTTCTCAATAAAATTTGAAACAATTATTTATTGAAAATTTGTTTACTTACTATATTTTTGTCCATACTACAAACGAAAAAACATTTTTTACTTAAAGTATGCTAAATTAGAGCAGTAATTGTTTTATTAAAATAATTATAATTAAGATATTTAACTTAAATTTTAATAATTTTTCTTGCATTGCTTAAAATCTCTAAGAGGGTTTCAACAAGTTTTATTGAAAAAAAATTATATTTTAGGTTTACCTTCCTGTCAAGAAACTTAGCAAATTATGAATTAATTCAAATAATGTTCACAAATTTCTTACTTTTATAAACCATTTTTACAAAAGCTAGTTCAGTATTTTATTTATTTAACAAGTAACAGCATTGCGTTGAATAAACAAAACGCGCTCGTGTTGAACAAGAAATTTGTTTAAGGTAAGACACTATACGAATCTCTATAAACTGAAATACAGAATGATACCTTTGTTAAACGAGGAAAAAAACATTTGTTGAAAGTAAAGCCTCTGAAGAAGGAAGTGCTTTTGAAAAATGGTTTGAAATGATTCTTTACTGCCTGCAAAATATACTGCAATTCAGAAAAATAGATTCTGCTGCAATACATTAGGCAAAAAAAAAAGTTTTTGCTTACTTTTCGTTTTCTTTATTTTGCAGTCAGTGAAAATGTTCGCCTCCTTGCAAAAGAAAAGAAAAAATGAAAGCAACAAGAATAATAGGTAAAAAGGACGAAATAGAAGCTAACGCCATTCTTCAAAGACTCCTTATTCCGTGAAGTTTACACGTATTTTATATGTGTCGTATAAGAATAAAATGAACTAGCAGAAGTTCTCATATTCATGAATTTCAATAAAGTAAATTCCTTCAGAAGAAAAGAATAAATGAATATGGATGAATTAGATTCTCCCCTACTGCCAAAATCGATTCATCTTGAAAATTCCAAATTTAGTAATAGTCTCTTCGGAGTCTGAATTATAGAATCGAAATAATTCGGTTGTATTTTCAAAGTTTTCTATGCTTTTATGAGTAATAACGCTTTAAATTCTTAAAAAGGAGATATTTGGACAAATCCAATGCACAAAACTGATACTGTCCACATGATTCAGAAATGCATAACATTTAATACATTAACATATCTTTCAGATTAGAATTTGTATTCGAAAAAATAAATTCAGTTTTGATACTAGTATTATTTTTAGTTTGACATATATTTTAGATGATTCGAATGAACTTTCTCTGATTTTGAAATTTGTTATACATTATAAAGGAACAACCCAGGGAAAAATTATTTTTCGCAT
This sequence comes from Argiope aurantia, assembly GCA_026543865.1. Lineage (NCBI taxonomy): Eukaryota > Metazoa > Arthropoda > Arachnida > Araneae > Araneidae > Argiope > Argiope aurantia. The sequence goes on along the minus strand of JAPMOR010096416.1, from coordinate 401,560 downwards.
ATTCGCTTGCAATGTTTTTTTCTGATATTAATTAAATAAGATGTGCTAATTTTAAATGAAAAAAAAAGTTTTCATAATATCAGCACTAAATTCAAGGACAATAACAGCTAAATTATAAAATACTCTTAAATGCAATTATTTTTCGAACAGAAAAATCACATGAAACAAAGAGAAGTGTGTTGGGGAGGTATTAGTCTCTCTCACAGAAAGTCGCGTGATAAAGAAAGCAATATGATACCAAAATTCAATACCATCGTTCATTAAATTTGCAAACCCAAATACCATGAACTTAAAAATGTTTAATTATCCTTTGGACAAAAGGAGAACACATTTCTTCTTGTATCTATGGAAATAATACTATCGGGTAAAGAAAAAAGAGTGCTAAAGAAATAAATATGATTCCTAAACCTTAAACTGTTGATGTCAAATCATTTTTCTTTCGCAGCATATAAAGCTAGTGTTAATGAAATAACTTTATGAAAATTTTTGATTAAATTGAGAAATTTTGATTGCATTCTGAAATCAGACAGCTCATGAACAATCTTCCTTTCGTCGACTCCGTGAAGTAAAAAGCTTGAGTCTCGTGTATCCTTGTCAGCAAGAAATTTTTGGACTGTCACACAGTTGAAAATTATTATTATTTAATTAATAAAAGACTTCAAAACTTCAGAAACCTGGTTTGAAATGTTCGTAATTCTCACAGGCATTAATGCAGCTTTATTGATTTTTTTTAGAATAGTGGAGCCTGAGACGTCCAGAAGCGGCATCCAATGCCACTATAATTCCGTCATAAATGCCGGACTAGTGCACATTAAATTGAATGTCGGGGTTCAAATGTACTCTCGTTAGAGTGGTGTGGAAGTTTGGAGAGGGACTGGAAGCTCTGGTGTTGTTCTCGTCACCTGAAGTGCGTTCAAATAGCAAGACCTTTCCTAAAATTTCCAAAGTGTTATTTTCATTCAAAACATTAATATAATTAAACTCAGCCTGAAAATATTTACTCTACTAATAAATGATTATGAACGTAAATGATTTAACTAAGATAATAAGACAATGGAGAATTAATATGAAGACAGATGAGATTCTCATATAAATAGAAATAAATTACTTTTAGAGTCTTCAGAAAGGATTTGTAAATTTAGTTCACTCAAGAATGTAAAAGAAAAAAAAGTTTTTAAAGACAGCAAAATGATTGTTCTCTTAGTTTCTATCTGATTCTTCACATTTCTTATTTTTAATTGAGCTACTCTAGGCTTACCGGAACGTTGCAGTGTTTCTACTGAATGGATAAAAATTATTAATAATAAGGAAAAAGTTGATTTTTTTAATTTAATGCCCATAACCTTAGCACAGTCATTTCCCTCGAACTCTTGCCATTACCAATTATCAATGCTTTTGTAAGGCCATAAAGACAATGCAGAACCCAAAGTAAGGGAGATCATCTGATTGCGAATTGCGCAATCAGATCCCCTTTACAAATTCTAAGTGTCAACGAAGTTTATTTTAGAAAAAGAAAATATTGGAGTAGAGCAGAGAAGTTTTTTCTTTTGTTTTTATTTCAATAATTCCATATATCATTTTTAATTAAATAATCGTAGAATTACATGAGTGTTGCTGCATTTGATATGTAATTGAATTTATTACACACACTCAATTTATTACTGTTTATTATTTGACTTTTATATGCATATCTTAATTATTTTGTAGGATCTTTCTTGATAGCATATTCCATAAACAGTTTCTTACCATACTGTAAGGTGCATAGACGTTAGACTACAGACGTTATTTTAACGATCCCATCTTCGAATATATGTTAGTTCAAAAGGAAACACCTAAGACAAAATAAGAATATTCAAGATAAACTAGTGCAGTTTCTTAGGCTGCAAAAGAAGAAGTTATTATTAAGAAACTGAAATTTTTTCCAGATATTACTGAATATTCCTAACACTTATGGCGTCAAATTTCCAAAACAAGTAAAGGTGTTTTCTCAGTATTTTATTCGATTTGTTCGGACCTTCCATCAGTAAACTAAGATCGGCGTATTGCCAAAGCTATACATGATACCACTAAAGATGTTCAAAATGAAAAGTGTATTCAATTTTTGATAAAACAGTCCATCGATTTTAAGTTATATTATTTACTACAAAGTAGAGTTGAATACTATATTGCATAAATGTATTCAACTTTTACAAGGACTATCTTCTTGCACCGGTACGGAGACAAGATTATGCTTTTGCATTATCTCTTTAAAATGGCAAAATATTATTTATTACATTAAAACAAGAATTTATATAACCAGGTGCAAAGTGAGAAAAGACGATTATAATAATATATGAAAGAAAAATAAATTACCTCAAAAATTGAATTGACTAAAAGTGATCACTGCCAAGATCTTTCCAATGCATCAGATGAGTTGAAAAATATCCGGCATCGAGACATTTCAAATGAACAATTACTTCGAAAAAAATACCTTTACTTCTCAAACAGCATTTTCATAGACGATAATGAATGAATGGTTGGCAAAAAATTAAAACCTCAAAAATTTATAAAAAATCTAACTATTTCAAACATTCTGGTGATTTTCATGTTTCTGAAAAATCTAATTCAAACTTTGGAATTTAAAATAAACATGATATTTATATAGTAACTATTCAGCCATTTTTATCTTTTTTGCAGAAAATAATTAATTATCATCATTTCTACAACGAATTTCTTTTAATTTTATTATGTTTCTAACAAGTTCGCAAAGTTAACTTTGGTCATTTGAAAAAATTGCTCAAATTTCAGTGTTACAAATGTTTGTGAAATAAAGAACCGAAATAATTGAAAAATTTTAAGGACAGATGCCTCATATGCCTGGAAAACGTTAGTAAATTTTGCTGCATATAATAAATATTGACTCTGTAAGCAGAATAATAGATGAAATATGGCGAAAGAAAAAGAAAGGAAATATCTTTAAAATGTTTTAAAATTGGGCGGGATCTTCATTAAAAATGAAGCAATGCAAGCTGATCACGTAATGAACTGAACCCTACTTTCGTAAAAGCTACTTAAGTAGCATCCAAAGAGCTTTCGAGTATTGCGAATATAAATAAATAAATAGAAACAGAAAATTCAGGAAAGTTTGAGAAAGTCGAACAAGAATTAATGAAAGCAAAACTGTATGATAAATAAACATTGAACAGAAATCATGTAGCACGCGATCTGACGACCGCTGTAATCGCACGACATTATTATGAAAGAATCGATAATATCAGCTAATACAGAATTCAACAATGCCTCCAGGGAGCTGAAAATTTTATGTTTCTTATTGTTTGAAAAATGAGATGGGAGAAATGAACGAAAAATTACTTATTCTTTATTTCTATTATTCATAATTTATGCATAATAATGGCGATACAAATGGATCACAGTTATTCTCAGTTTTTGCAATTTTCTATATGCTTTAGATGATTTCTACATGTTTAGTTTTGTATATTATTTAAAATGATAAAAGGTCAAAAGTCTCTTTGTCTATTTATTAGTATACCGAAAATAATGATTTTAAATATAAATACATGGTTTCAAATATGTCAAGAGGAATGGTAAAATAAGATGTTTTCTCGGATTGATGAGAGTAGAAATCGTTGGATGTACATCAAAATGGATGGCAATGTCACCATGTATAAAAAGGTTGATGTGAGTGTCAGTCAAATGGTTCTCAAATAACTCTGTGTCCGTAGCAGTTCTGTTTCGATGGAGAGTATTGTAAGAAAATAAAGGCTAATTTATCTCGATTAAACTGGTTCAAATTACAGCAACGCATGTTCTAAATACTAAGGGTGGCAACTTACTCCTGCAATTCAGCTTTTACTCATTTTATTGCAAGAAACAATAAAATATGAGGTTCGGTGAAAGCAGCATACTCTATATTTTCAGGCTATATCAATACACAGAACCAACTGAATAAGGGATATACATATGCTCTCGTAAAAAAACCCATGTATTATCCATGTCATGGATTTGGGTGTCACTTGTTATATTGATTTCATTGAAAAAGTTACAGTGCCTCTCATAGGGAGTACTTTAACAGACAGTATTATTCCAAAACCTCTGCAATGGCAAAAAATATTTATATATGCAACTTCTTTACAAGATCGGATCCCATCTCAATACGCATTTAATTTAACTAAAAGATGATTGAAAAATAATTTAAGTCTTCATAGCTAAACATAGTTTTAAAAATAATGATACTACAATTCTCTCAATAACACCTTGAGAAGAGTTTTGTTGAAACAGAGCCATGTAATGTATTTTTTTTATTTTACTTCGCTTGTTTGTAAAGATTGAATTTAGTAATCACTCTCTTCATCATGTGTCTCGAATTTGAAATTCCAAACGCTTGGTAGTCCTTGAAAAAAAGGTTTCATTTTTAGTATATTCAGAATTTAACTGCCAATTAATAGATTTATTTAACAAAAGTTCTGATTCCCTAAGAGTGGCATAATCTGGAAGAAAATTTGATTCAAAGGTCATTGCAAATTTCTATTAGATTTATAGTAATAAATTAAAAATTAAGGATTAAAAGGTTGAAGATAATTTAACAAAAGTATTTCTACTTTTTGTCATATCAATAAATGAGTTTCTAAATATCGCTTTTCATCAAATTTAATATAAATATATGTATCTTAGTCTGAGAGTTAATGTTGTAGTAAAACGTATGTCAATAATCATTTGAATTGTTTTTTTTTTCTGAAAATATGTATGGTTTGTATAAGAGTACGGAGATTTTTATATCACTTTCATATCAGTTCTCGATCAAGAAACAAACTAGAATCCATTTTAAATTTCTGTAGAAATTTTCGTAGTTAAAGCAAAGTATTTCTCTCTTAGAAAATGTTTAGAACTCAAGGGTTACTTTTTATTAAATTAACGATTTGTGCTCTCCAGTTTGACATTCATTTGTTTTTCGCAAGCAAGTTCATACATTTCTATCTAGTTAAAATTTATGAATGAAATACTATAAGTACAAAAAGCCCGATAGTTTCCATAACACAATACCAATAAGTAATAAAATCATATTTATAGTTTTACATATTATTCCTTATTATTCATTTGTGAGACTTTTCAATAATATTGTCAAACATTACAAAAATGCAATATTTATATATAATGTACATTAAATAAACATGTTTATGCTAAGTTTACTGAATTTTAATTATAGTTTTATTGAGGTTCATTTCAAGAAATAACTCCAGCTTTGTTTTGTGAGTTCTCAAAAGGAAAGCGAAGGATACATCTGCACTTTTCTGGATATATAATTATTGCGGCATGTTGTGACAAAATTATTTGAAGAAACTTTCCTCGCAATTGCTGTGCTTTTCGACATAATAGACATAGAGGGTAAATGAAGGTTCTTGTCTCATAATTGAAAGTCTTCCATTTAATGGTGATGACTGACATTACGAAGAAACGGGATGGCCTCATTTCTTCAGAGACTGTATGATTATCATTATATTAATTGTTGGATGCTCCCATCGCATTTCTGTAACTAGATGGCAGAATGGCAATCAAGTATACTTTAGTTATTTAGATATAAATTTTATCCGAAGAATGTTACAATTAATAGAAGCATTAAGTAAGGCAAATTCTTCAAACCACATGGCAAGCTCCAAACAAGCAGGTTTATTCAAAAGTATTTGGTATTATCAAAAGAGTATATTTGAGAAATTTATTTATTTAATTAGTTCTAGAAAATTTAAGACAATTTAAATTGCCCTATACATAATTGTGTCTTATATTGCCATATAGCTTCTTGCCATGTCTTATATTGCCATATAGCTTCTATAAATTCTATAGCATCTATGGTTTCTTTATAATCTTCTATAGCTTCTCTAAAAAATAATCTTCACCTCTGTTTTCTCTACTTTTCATTCTCAGATAATAAATAAACGGTATATTTACATGGCACACTGACGGATTACTTCCTACGCATTTAAGATTTATTTAAAAAATAATAGCTACTTTTCTATCATTTACCTTTGTTGCACTGAGATTTCTTATTACCTTCCTCTTCCTTCCTTCCCCTTCTCTTGAACTGCAAAATCTCATTACAAGACGAACTTTGCTGTTCTTTATCCTAACAACAATTGTCACTTCCCGTCATTTTCTCTTCATACTCATACAAATGAATGATCATATACTCTAGTGATAATTTTTTATTGTCATATTTATGTTCTTTCATTTTATCGCAATGAGCTAGGTTTCAATAGACTTTTTCAAAATATTTTTATCTACATTTCCGGTTTTACCTGACTGGCCCCTTTGTCTTTGGAAAAGTAAAACATCTTTATATTCTTGCGTTTTTATCATATAAAGGGATTAGCATGAGAAATATCAAACATGTCTTATATTGCCATTCTTATTTTTTTCTTTTTGAAGCCTTCTAAACGTTTGGTTTCATTTATTTTGCTCTTTTTTATATTGTTATTCTTTTAAAAGGCCTTCAATTTTTTTATAATGTTTTTTTAATCATAGCTTTTTACGAATATAAATCACATCATTAGTAGCAGAATTCCGAATATTTCAATGTTATTCATTTAGATAATAGAAAAAATGCTAAGGATTTCTCTTTCCTCTGGCAACTTCGTTCGATACGGGAGAGGTTATCTGTACTATCAAATACAGATAGGAAGTGTCATAAAGATGTGCGCCAGCGTGTCTTGGAATGAACATTCTTGTCTCAACATGAAACTACATGTGAGAGGAACTCGTCATGGAGAGAGAAGATATTAAAAAATGCATTCTATAATCAGCATTTTTGATTATTATTTATGTATTTTCCTGTTTCATAGAAGGTTATTTTTTTTTTTTGGAAAAGTGTTTCTCTTTTTAAAATTTTAAATCTTTGTAGAGATCCAAAAAAAATTTATTTTTATCTGAAATTTCAATGAGAATTATTTTTAGAACATTTAACAAATTGGAATGGTGCCTTTTTAAAAAATTAGATGTTTTTAAGGCCAAATGTTTTAAGGATGTTTTTAAGGATTTTTAAAGGCCACTCTAAATATTGCATAAAAGTAATCTTACTGAAATCCAAAAGCACCGTTGACACAAGACAAGTATAAATGTTTCAAATACATGAGTCCCTTTCAAATATTACCTATTATTAATGGAATGAATATTTCGATATAATGTATGTAATGAAGGTGATGTGTGTGTTTTTTCCGGATCCATAAATCTAAGAATTTATTTTTTCTTATTTTGAAAAATCATGATATGAATCTAAAGCACAAAACTTTCGATGATTCTTACTCTTATATGTAGGGTATGGACTTTAATCATGGCGGAACAACTTATTTCTTAACCTTTAGAGATAGTCATATACGTCAAATTAAAAAAAAAAGCTCTAAATTATATTTTATTAGTCAATAAATGTATTCTTGAAAATGTTACTCATCTGAAATTTTGCATTACCTCCGAAACCTATTAGTTCATATTTAATTCAATATTCTAGACATGCTAACGATATAAAAAAATTCCTCATTTTTGCGAAATATTCTAAAATTTCCTAAAACTTTGATTTGCGAAGCTTCATAACGCTATCATAATTGATAGTAGAAGTGAGGAGGCTTTTACCGCTTAAAATGTTTGCGTACAAGATAAATTTTAATAAATATAAATAATTGAATACACGAACTATAAAAAATTTTAGTCCGCAGAATTTTTATCTTTATAGTTATTGAATGAAAAGCATAAAAAATTATTTACACCTCTTAGTGTATTCTTCGAACAATAATTATATGCCAAGTTTCTAACAGTTTTATAGCTATGAGAGATAATTTCTTACAAATGACTGTCAGTAAAATTCTCGATTCAATATCCCTTTCTTATTTTTAATGAAAACTCAAAAGAGTCAATAATTAAGGCGTATGTACACACTTGAAGATTTTTTTTTATTTTAACTTTAAAAATCCAATTTTTCACAGTAGATCATTAATATATGTTTAAGCTCATTTCAATGAGAATAAAAACATATTACACAAATAATTAATTAATTAATTAATATTTAATGAGTTAATTAGCATACTTTTTGAAACATATCTTAAATTCTAATTGGTACAAACACTCAATTCTAATTGGAAATTATGCCTAATATTAGTTTTCATGTTGTCTGCCTCAATCAAGTTTTAAAAATATATAACTTTTTTTTTTTTAACAATTTTTTCATTAATGATGAGTAGAAAAAGTGAGATTTTTTCTATAATTAAACAGCTATTAAAAATTTATTTCTATAAATATAACTTTGATTGAGGCACAAAACATTCACTGTTTCATACAGAGTATTTTGATATATAAATAATTGTATTTGGTTAAATTCTTGTTGAGTTATGATTGTTTGAATGAAGCAACATAGTGGAAAAATAATATTCTTCAGAAAATGCGTTTAAAGTTTTGTTTTCATCATATTATATTTTAAAAAAGGCCAAAAAAATTACTATTTAGAACATTAAAAACATTCTGAAGAGTAGCTCACTCCTTCTTTTTCAATTATTCTATCTTATTTTTATTTATTTTTTGATGCCACGTAAACATTTTCTTCTCGGCTTCTGCAATGGTGTTGACTGTCGCAAACTTTCAGATATTCTTAGTTTGTCTCTGTTGGCTATGCCTTCTACCATGAAATATTCTGGAATGATACCCATCCGCTTCATAATCTCCAATTCTGGTTTATAACCACTGTTGAAATGCAGAACTGCATCTAAAACTGAAAGTTTCAGAACATCGATACCTGAAAATTTAGTTTTTGGGCACCGTTTCCAAATGAGGGAATGGAGGCATTCGTTGATGTTTTGCATTTTGCCATGAAAACATTTTCTAGCATTTCTGCAGAAGTTAATCTTGAATAAATTGGTTTGATGTATTTTAGCATCTTCAATGGCAATCCTCCTTTATGTTTATATGAATTTTGCTTCCCATGAGCAGTGGCACGTTGAAATGAGTACCAGTAATCACTACCTTTTGGCCATTTAGTATGCAGCGGATGATTACCCTGAGCACTAAGGTGGTAAAATCTGCTCCGAATTGCATCTGACATTGCCTTTACAGAGCCAGTGTTATTACGCAATGCAAGACCAAAATAATTTTGCATTCTATTTATTTTAGCATCTGTCAGCTTCCCTTTTCCTCCTATTCCTTTGACTGTTTTTTAGTTTTCTCAAAGCAGTTCCAAGCCTTTTTTGGTAATGCCCAATGCATTCTTTCTTATTAATACTTTTACCACAATATGGGTCAAGCTCACACACTGCTTTATAGCTTTTACTGTCACCATCTCCGTAAAACTCTCTATACTGTAGTCCCCTTGTCTCCACTGACCGCTGAAAAATTATTCCTGCACCTATGGGTTCCATGTTATTTGATGAACCGTCATAATTAATAGAGCAAATATGGTCAGCTTTCCACAAATGATATTTAACTGAATATTTATCTTTTTTATTCCATTTGCGAAAGCCAATACAATCTTTCTACAAAACTTCGACATCAAGGACTTCCCCTATATAGACAGAAAGAGCTGTCACAACTCCATTTAATGAGGAGCAGCCTCGTTTATGCCAGGTTCCATCAACAGACACTCCGCACTCAGATGTTTCATTTAGCTGTCTAACACGATAGGCAGCCAACCGCATGGTTTCTTTAGCAAGTGGTTTTACAACACGCATCAAAGATTTCATGTGTTTATTATATGGAACAAGATTTGGTGAAGGAGGCATATTCATAACAGTCATGAATTGGCTTGCTTCTCTATGACCACAACCTATTTGCCTCATGGCATACACTACACGTCTGTTTACTTCATTAAACTGACCATGTTTTTTTGAAGTAGTGCATGAATCACTAATGAAATCACAGCTGTGGCATACAATATTTAATTCAACAGGGCATCCCATTTTCTTGCAAGTACTGCTTTGAACATACAATGTTTTTTCACTTAGGGCAGCATAAAAAAAGAAAATAGTTGGTTGATGCAGTCAATTTCTACTAAAAAAAACACTCTCCTTTTTCATCATTAATTCCTGCATTATCAGAAATATTCCCTAATTTCGTTTTCGAAGCAGATGGTATTTCTGATAAATTTTCAGAATCGAGAGACTCTTTTCTTTTTGTATGTTGATTAGTAGCAAACGTTTTTTTCTTCGAACGCTTATTACGACTTGCAGAACCCATTTTATATCGTAAGAATAGCGAAAAAATTATCACAAGCACTAGGAAAAAACACACGTAAATACACTTGCAAAAAGTAAACAAAATTCGCTAATCCAGTTCAATTTACAGTTAAATATCGTTGCCAAACAGAAGGAATGAAATAAAACACATTTTAAATAAATAATTTTTTAAAAAAGCATAAAATTTCAAGTAAAATTTATGAAAATTTGTTTGATTACATCTGGTTTAGAAACCGAAACTAAAGTTTTTTGTGAAAGTACCTTAAGAAGAACCCTTATAACTCTAGAAATACTCCGAATATTGACAACATCTTGGTATCATTTGAAAGCTAAAGGATCAGAGGACATTTTGAGGCAATAAAAAAATATTCGATATTTTGAACGATTTTCGAAGTTTCAAGTGTGTACATACACCTAAGAAGGCATGATTTTCATTTAGCATCAAGTTTATACTTTCTCTTGTTGTTTATCTTTCTTTGCTATCACAGCAATGCTATTTAATTTATAATTTAAAGTTAATAATTGCAGAAGGCAAATGCCCATTTTAGATTTTGTTCAAAACATAGACTAGAATCTTAAATATTCTTTTAGTTCGGTAAAGTATGTTATGAATGACATGAGCAACACTGGATACCAATCATCTAAGAAAAGAGCACTTGATAACATTTCATTTTCTTTACACATAGCATCAAAATATTTATCAAGAAGCATAATATTATACAAAACGATGCGACGATTGTCCATATTTTCTTATAGATAATAAATTTTGAGTGCATTTCTTAAAATGCATGCAATTAGCTTAGTTCATCTCACGAAATGTTAATGTCATTAGCAAGTTAGTATAGCGAAGAGATCTAACTCGACTTGAGAACATATCGGCCCTTATTTACCATAAAGTTCACTAAGTTATTTTGACCGTTATTCATGATCGCCAAGATTTCTCAGGAGCAACTTCTAATAAGAGGACTACATTATGCGTCTTGTAATATTGTTTTTTTGGATGGGAGCCCCTAAGTGAACGGGCATTGAAAAAGAAGAATAGCCTTCATTTACAAATGAATATCTAAATACGTGAATATTTAGATATTCACGTAAATATTCATTTTCGTGAATATCTAAATAATTTAATTAATCTAAATGGTTACAGTAAGAATGAATTTAATTTTACATATATTAATTTTGTTACAGAGTATTATGTTTAAAAACCACTCATTATAACTTAATGTAACTAAAAGTTCTTATCTCAAAAACTGAATACAGATTTTTCTCCGCCTAATTATGAGCCTCTTTCATGTGTAGCTTTCTCAATATTATATCATAATTTACTGATGGAGAGTCAGAATAGCATGCATGAAATCTCCTGTATTCTCTCGGAATGTATGAGTACGTTAGGTATACAGTTTTTTCAAAAAACAAATTTCACTTTCTTAGCAACATTTCTTTTATGTCCTGAGGTTTTATCCCTTTTGGTTTTAAATGGTTTTATTGTGCCTTATGCGTTTCCTTTTGGTATAACATACCTTCCAAAGATGAGATAGTTAACATATTTCATGTAGGTTTATGGCCTTAAAGAGACTCGTGTTGATCAAGAAAATAACACAAAATAAGTAATAAGTTCATATAAACTTCAAGCGGAAAATTAAAAAAAAAAAACCCAAACGTCAATTTACCCCAGTCATGTGATCCTAATTGGAAACGTTAAAAAGTCTGATTTTTTGGTACGTTTAATAATTTTTAAAATATAAATAAATAGTGATTATAAAACGTATATTGTAAGAAATAGTAACGTATAAAAAAGAATAATATAAAAAAGAGTAACCCTACGTCTTCTCTGTCAGTGAGTAATATGAACATTAAAAAAATCAGTCACTCTTTATTTTACTCTGTCCATCAACTTGAGCTTGTCTCCCAATACATCTATTGATGTGAACAGGTTTTAATCTGACTTTTCAATAGCTTTTTTTTTGAAAAAAAAACTGTTCTAAATAAAAATCTAAAGAAATTTTTCAAGTCCAAATTACCTTACAATTGTTTCGTTAAAAGTTTTTAATCTCCAAGTACAAGACGGGACGGGGACTATGACAGCTTTAAATATCGCAGATAGAATTTCAAATTTTCTCACAGTATTCGATAGCAGAATTTAACAAATGGTATAATAGTTATTAATCATCTAGACACTTGATCTGTAGAAAGATAATTGTTGTAAAGAAATTATAGCTCATTTACTAAATACCTTACCTTATTATAGCTCATTTACTAAATACCTTACCTTATTATAGCTCATTTACTAAATTCTTTGATTATTTAAATTGAACTTTGTAGAATTTGTATATAACTTTATGTTTATCATTATTCTGCTAGTTATTGTTTTTGTTAAAGTTAAAAGACATTTCTTTAAACAACATCTAACGGTTAGAATAACGGTTTTGAGAAAGACAGAACTAAAATGTGTTGTGTACTGTCTGAAAGCAGCTGAAAAGAGAAAACGCATTCAAAGACGGATACGATTTAAATGTTAAGATTGGGATATTAGACTTCTAACAACAAAGTTTTTTTTTTAAATCTATCACACTCGAATGGCGCTTTAAATATTTTGGATAAATTATTATGCATAAGAAATTTTCTCTTTGAAATTATTTGTTTTCTGTATTACAGTTTCAAAATGCTGGTTTTGTACAAATTTTGCATATTAAACCTTAAAGAAACTAATGCATCATGCTAAGTGGAGGTTTTAAATAAAATTTCTATTTTTTGCCATTGTTGTGTTTGCTTAATCCTTATTAAAAGTCAAAACATAATTTTTTATAACTAAACTAAAAACACAAGTCCACTAAACAAAAGTATATGAATAAATTATTTCTCTTACCTTTAGTGCATTAGTTTGCTAAATGTAATCCTTATAATCAGAATCCTTTCCGATAGCTGAAAGATAATTTCTGATTCGTTATAAATATTAAATGTCGTGGACCATTTGTGAAAATCATAATAATTTTTAACTTATGAAGACAAAATATAAGTTTTTTTTTAATCTTCAAAAGGCAATAAAAAATAGTATTGTCGTTATTTTCAAAATTTAAAGTTATTTTTAATTTAATGTAATCATAAATTGATATTACAGATGTAAAGCATATATCTAAAGAGCATTCATTTTTATTCAAATTCAATAACGTGTTTTTAAATTTTTAGTAATGTGTTTAAATTTTTAAAGCATAACAAACTGGAAAATTAATTAAAAAAAAGCCTTTGCTTTTTAAAATATGATTTTTATAAAATGGCATGCTGTCTCTAAATTATCTATATCTTCTATCGTATTTTCCGTTAGCGTTTTATCAGACCGATAGACATAGAGCAACGAAATTTGGCATGAAATAACTTCTTGGGCATTAGGTATTTAATAAGAAATGATTTTTCAAAATTTTGGTTAGTTTTAAATAAAGATGAATCATTTACATTTTACTTCAAGGACGCCAAAACATTTTTACGTCATTTTAAAATTTAAAAGATGAACTTTACATCTTTCACTTCCATACAATCTTTTCCCCTTATAAATAATGTTCTCACTTCTACTCTAGGGATACGAATAACTTTTACAAATTTATTAAACCTATATGAAATAATCCGAATGCAAAATCTTGTTACTATATTTCGAATCTTCATAAAAGAACATTTTTTCTTGTCTGACCCATCAGTGATTGCTCTTGTTATCTGAGGATGTTGAAAGCTTTGCAATGCTTTACTGGAGATAAATGATCTTAGGGCACTCGCCTTTCAAATATCTTTACAAAGAAATATAAACCACGTAGAGGATTAATGCTAATTATTTTTCAATACAGCAGAAATTTCTAATTCATTTGTATACATTTAACAAGAACATAATTTTAATTTATTATTAACATGCTTTCATTATTTTTCCTAGAAAATGAAATATGAAAGGACACTTTCTATATACATTCCATTTAGAAAATGTCCATGTATTTTTTTGTATTTTTATGTAATTTTTATATTTTTATGTAAAGATCTATATGCATCCATATAGATCTTTACATAAAAATATAAGTGTAGTGCCCAAAATATCAAATCAGGAACATTAACATAAATATTCCTATCATCCTATCATTTTCATTTTTTAAACATATAATTAATTTTTATTTTTAATAGTATCCCGTTCTATGCCTGCGCAAAAATATTTTTAAAATTTATGATTAAAACTCATAACGAAACAATCGTTACGGCTTTTTGACGCGCATCGCATACTTTAAACTTGCACACATCGGTTATGTATGTGTATTTCATTTATAAGCTCAACAAGTAAGAGGAAAACAAATAAAGTGGCTTGGCTTAATCTAGTAAGACTAACGTTTTTTAATTCTGACGTTTTACGCTTATTATTTTAATACATCGGTGTCGGATATCTAGAAAAATAACTTTGCAGACTGCTGGTTCTCAAATTTCTGCCCGACATCAGTGCTGAGATATTTGATCCCTTCTTTAAGAACACCCCTCATACAACATATCTTTGTTGGAATCACATCTCAAACACCGAGAGCTTCGAAAATTGAAAGCGAGGCACGAAACACTGATATATTTTCCCCTTAAATACCCAGGAGTATCTTTTCTCTCTATTTCTGCTTATAGATATTGTGAAAACTAACTTATAATTTATTTATAATAACTATATTTTTTCATTTGAGCCAGAACTTTAAACATACTTTTCAAAATACTAGGAAGAAAAGGAGTTAATTTGTCTTTTATTCAGACTTTGTGTTGATTTTGTTAAATTATTTCGATGCAACACGTTCACGTGCAACAGCACAATTTACAAAATATACATCTGAATAATTCTCCCTCAGCAAAAGCTTATCTTCAAATATTCCTTATGGTTGTTTATTATTTAAAATGGAGACAAATTTCTTTCCTATTGGCACGTCACTATGATATTTGTGAGACAAAAATCTAATGGGTCCAAATCAAAGTCGATTTGTGCCTTTTTGTTGTTTTCAAAACAGAAAAAAAATGAAAAGATTCCTATTTCAAAACCATAATAAACCACCTCTTTATTTATGCCGTTCTACTTTTTTCGAACATATATCATTATATTAAATTGATTTTTTTTATTAATTAATGATGTTATTTCTGTGGGGTTTTTTTTGTAATAGAATTACTAATTTCTAATGATTTTAATTTTAGATCTTATCTCTAAATCACATTGTAAAATATAAGATGAAAAGATTTTGAGGTATCTAAGAATGTGATGGATGATGAATTTATCTTATAATAATTTCTATGTAAAAATGAATATTGATTTTGTTAACATTTCGACTTTTGAATAACCTTTAAAAACGAATAAAGCTCATGAATCAAGTCCTGAATGAGGGAAAGTGATAAAACATACTGAAATACATTTTATTTTTTCAGAATGCAAATTTTTGTCACGTTAGGAAACTTTCTAGCTTTCGAATGTCTTCTGATTAATGAAAAGAGAATAAGACAAATATTTTTTTTAAAAATTGTTATTTAATTTACGGCATGATGAAGTGATTTCTACTTTTCGTTTCTTTTTCATGGATAAGTAGCCTAATTCGGGATTAACTTCTCAAAATCTATTTTCTACCCCTTATAGATGCTATAAGGTTTCCTCACTTGCTACGAGAGGGTCACATTACTTTTTATTTTATTATCAAAATAAAGTCATAAACAAAATATATTGATATGTTGTCAGACTACCCATATGAAAGAAATCACTATAACGTTTTTAATAAAAGGAGAAAAATACTGCTTTCTCCTCCCAAGAGCATTCTTGTTTCGTACAAGTGCTTTAATCATAACAGTGAACATATTAACTTTATCCTTACGGGAAGTATAAACGCTGCACCCGTAGAATTTATTGCTATGTGTGCGGCACGCGAAGCCATTAAGAATTAATTCACTCTGGGAACTGATCTATTTATCCTCTAATTACTCTTTAAATAGTTTTGCTTCCCTATCTTATAACATTATCTTATGTCTGAAGATTAGCTTTATTGCATACGAGGGAAAATAAAGATGAGTTGCCACACGTGTATTTCTATAGATCTTATTGTTTTTACTTTTTCCCCTCCATTTCTGCCCCAGAATTCATTCGTTGCAAGAAGATTTGAAATTTCTGTCGATCGCATTCTAGAAATGATTTTTTAAGCAGGCATCGTTTATTGTATTTCTTAATTTTCCGTTCATTGAATTTCGTAAATTTTTGTTCATTGTTTTTCGTAAATTGCCGTTTATTGTATATCCTAAAAATTTATTTTATTGTATTTCATAAATTTAAATCTTGGATTTGATTTAAAAATGCATAATTTTTAGCACTGCTTATATAATTAACATGCATTTTTATTATTAGTACATTTCTTAAAAAGTTAACATAAATTTATTTACACATTAATAAAAAAATGTTAAGATTGTAGTCAAGGTAAGAATTTTCTCATTATACTTAGCTTAAAGCAACTTCGGAAGAAAAGAGAAAATTTCAGGCAATTATTTTTATAAAGATATATGAATTTACAAATGGACGATAGGAATAAAATACCATAATAATTATTAAAATAATCGAAAAGTCTTTTTGAAAATTCTTATCACATTTTTGAATTAAAAAAAAAGCAATTTTACCGTATGATATATTATGATCTGTATTAATTCAATAATTATTTTCATAAAAATATTTTAAATTAAAAATGATTTTAGCAAAAATATACCAAATTATTAAACCAAACCATAGCAAAAATATACAAAATGTATTAATTATGATATTATATATAATTATGTAAACTATATAATTATATAAAATATATAATACAAAATATATTAAAAATGATTAAAAAGCCTTTTTGAAAAGTTTTAAGTTGTTTCAAAGTACAAATTTAAGAAAAAATCGTGCAGGTTGATATATAATAAGCTATTATGCTTAAAGGAAGAAACGTCGAAGTGCAGGTGTTTTTTTTTCAATTCCAGTTGTAAAATTTATAACATCGCTTATCAGATTCCCCCCCAGTAAATAGTGGGTGAACCCTTGAATAAATTACTCCTTCAAGAAATTATAGAAATTTTGGGGAATTTAGTATTTTAATATGTAGTCAGATTAGAAGCAAGTTACTAAAGTGCATACTACTATATTCTATAATTTATTCTTTTATTCAAGGTGCACTTCATTCTGCCTTTTTTCCTTGTCTTTTAAGAACAAATATGGATTGAATATTATCTAATGACAAATGTATGTACTGTAATTCGTCTTCATTTATTTTATTTTTTTTTTTTCAATTTTCAATTTTTCATTTTTATTTAGTTGATGAAACAGTCGTTGCTTGTGATGAAAATATTTTCATGATAATATCTTTAATGAAGAAATTATTTTTATATAAAAGATTACAATACATAAAACCCTTTCATTGCATGCAACTTTCTTTAAAGAAAAACTTATTAATAAAATACGAGAATCTCTTCAAGAAAAAAAAATCGATGCTCTGTAAGTAGCTTTCTGCTCAGAAAAAACAAAGCATTTAAAGTATATTGTATTAAACAATATTTGAAAGAAAACACCAAATAATATTTATTATCAGAAAAATATGCTAGAAAAATCATTATACCAAAAAGAGGGAAATAAAAAATTAAAACCCAATGAGCTAAGCTCATGTTGAAAACCAAAAATCAGTTTCTTTTTAAAATGAGCGGGAGGGTCTCTGACACACTCTCCAATTAAGGTCTTATCCCCCTTCCCCAGTGGAAAAATATAAACTTTCGGTTAGGAAGCAAATGTCTTGCATGGCATTAGTGAAAACTAATTTTAGAATATAGAACTTTGGCAAAACTCTTAACATTTTTACATTTTCTTTCGAATATGTATTTTGAACACGTTTCTGCCGAACGATTAGAGCCAAAATTTGATAAGAAAAAGCAGTTGTAATGAAAAAATAAGACACTGACTTCCCTAGATTTAAGTCCGTTAATGAGTTATTGCGTTTACATACACGTGAAAGTACAGACTGACAGATGACAGATGACAAATTTCGTCCAAAATTTGAAATCTATTTTTTAGATACTAAAACTGTGTACCAAATTTTATTTACCTAACTCTTTATGTTTTGAAATTAACGAGTTTAATTGTACTCGAACAGCTAGGAGATACGCTTCATTTTAATGGATTTCTTTTTTTTAAAAAAAGCAGAAATTTATAAATTTGGTCGTAAGCCCAAATACCAAATTTCATCCAAGTGGTTTTGGAATTATAATGTTCACAGATAGAGATACTTAATTCTAAACATGAATTTTTAGAACTCAAAAATGTATGAAATGTAGACATTCAGGAAAATTTCGAATTCGAATTTTTTGTCGATTACAATACTTTTTCTAGATAAAAATGAAAAAGAAAACAATTCAAACTATTCTTTGGTATGCTGAATATTTCAAAAGCTGGTAAAACTAAATGATTTGATGCACAATCTTAAAAACTTCCTTATGCTCCATGATATTTTCGATCAAAATATTATAATATCTTTTAAATTGTTTAAATTTAAAGGAACAGAATATTGACACTTTAGCCTTCTTGAGTTAGAAAATCATCATCGGAGGATCGAGGTTCAAATGTTTGGTGTCGGTGTTAGTGCCTTTCCTACCTAGCCGCTGAGATGTATTTTAGAATCAAAGAAGTGATCTGCTCTAAATCGCTTTCCTGAAAGGGCGATAAGTTGTTCAGATCGACAAAAAGGCGACCCAAAGCAGATGTGTCTATGAACTTTACTAAATTCAGCGTCAGAGATTCTGAACTTTCTCATAATTTTACAATGCTGAAGCTTTTTATTATACTGAAATACCTCGTTGAAAGATTCTATCTTTCCATTCTGAATTTAATGATTAAAAAAATATTGAGTAATTTTCGATATCAAGAAATGAAATCCTTATCGACTTTATTTTGAAAGTTTCTTATCAATTTTTTAGCTAATCCAGGAGTTTCAGGAATTTCTTTACAGTTAACTTCGTCAGTTTAATAGAAAATACATCTTTTAAATCTAAATATTTGTGTTTTAAGTATACCTTGAAATATTTATCAGTATAAATTCATTTTGAATACACATATCATCCATAAATATTGGTAAAGAATATACACTAAAAATCTCATTATGCTTGCTTTATGCAAAGATAAGCTAGTAAGATAAGTACTAAAGAGATCTGTTTATATAAAAATCTGTTTACATAAGATTTATATAAAAAAAGAAGTTATCACTTAAAAAAGCAAATAAATTATCCTGTATATGTTAATATTTAATATACTTTTATAAGTTATTAAATTCGAATAGAAAAATTATTTTTAGCCATTTAAAAATATTTATATTTAAAAATTAAATTATTTTTAGTAATAAAAAATTTTGTTTTTAATATTTGTTTTTTATTAAGATATTTTTATGGAACGCATCGTTTTTATCAGAATTTGTAAGATGTTTCATAGCAATACTTTTCACATTACAAATTTCTTCATTTGAAGGTAGAAAGGCAGATTTTCTAAACATTATTTGTCGAACGGCTATCATACAATAAATAGAATCTTTTTTACATTTGAAATAATATTTCCTCTAGCGTCAAAATCACCGACTTGAGACTTCCTTTAAAAAATCAACCGTTTGAGTTTTTCATCGTTTTTGAATCAAGTCAACACATAAGTTTAAGTGACAATTATGTCAATTGCTTGCATATTTTACATTTTTAATGTTTTCTTTTCCATATCATAATTTTCAACATATATTAACTTAAAACATAAACCGTTACATCCTGTGTCCTTCTTTGATTTTATTTTTAAAGCAGGTTAAAAAGCAACCATTTATAAAGAATGAAAATCTTAGAAGGTCGCTTTAATCATCTTTTCTGATATACGTATTTCAATTTCTGAACATATTAAAAAAAATTCTTTATATCAAAGTAAATTCAAAGATATAATCTTTTGAAACATTATTCCTCAAATTAAACAACATCTCCTTCCTTAATGAATTAAAATTTTTATGTTGTGATAAATTGAAGTAAATAATTTGATATAATTCTTCTAATTGAGCATTATTTATAGTCTATTACTAAAACCTCTTATAAATTAATGAATCTAAGATTGTATTTAATAGAACAGTACATACATAATTAATTAATAGTAATGACATAAATAACTGAAACTTGGTCAGTGTTTGTTCAAAATGGGCAAGACCATTTCGAAAGTTTAAGATGCCCATTTACTAATTTTAAAATCATTTGAATTGATTTCACAGCATGAATTTGATATTTCTAGTTTTCTAAATCTCATATTTCCACCTTTTTAAATTCTACATAAGGTTAAGAAACGATAAATATTCAAAGTCTGTTCTAAAATTTAGATTTTGGGCCTGTTTAAGTCTATCAATCTTGAAAGGCCTCAAAGGACCATTCTAAAAAACGCCTGGCTATCTCTGTTAAATTCCACCCTCTTTCGTTCTCCTCGAATACCCAATGAGGATGCTGTTAGCTCCAGATGGGAGAATTCCCAAAAGTTGTCCATTTGCGAAATAACCATAAGCTAAATGGGATCTTCTTTTCTATACCGAACCGCGCGGACTGTCAGCACTGTTTTTAAGGAGAGGAGTGGATTTTTCTTACATGTACTGAAAATTCTGAGGAACCTGAACTCGAAGTACCTCAGGAAGGAAAGAGTTAGTTGGCATATTTAGCTATTATCTTCTTGAAATTTCATCCTCATGTGAAAACTCACTAACGCTTATCTTCCTTCAACAAAAATATCAAATAAATCCACATGACCATTTTTGATGAATAATATCTTTTCTAAATAATTTGCTATGATTTTCACGAGTTTTTTAATTCGTTATAGGCTGTTATTTTACTTGTTATTATTAAATATTTCATTCTGAATAGGAATTATTTCAAATTCTTTTTTTTTTCTTATATTTCAAGTTTAAATTCTTTGACTTTCGTATTAATTTATCTGAATAAAAAAAAGCCTACTTTTAGCTTCTGAAAAAGATTAATCTTTTGTAAAATGAATGCCTTTTATTATTTGATCTAAAATAGAACAATACTTACTTCTAAATTCGATTTAATATAAGAATAAATAAAGCAGTTTGATTAAATATAAGAATAGTTCTTATATTTAATCAAACTGCTTATTTTCAAAAAAGCAGGTTTCCATTTTTAAAAATTATTTTTACTTTTTTTATCAATTTTTTAGTATTATTTATTATGGCATTGAATTCAGAAAATACTGTATTATCATCTTTCCAATACAATATCATCCTCTTCTCCGCGAATATCAAATTTATAAACATCATCTGAAAGTTTAAAACTTTTTCCATCATTCCTATCGATATAAAATTTCTCTTTCTCTTATTATTTTGCTATTTTCTCATTCCGTTTCGATAGAATTAAAATTTTTTCATACCTTCATTTTGATAATTAGGAATTCCTGTCAAATTATATACTTTTCCATTTCTTGAAGAAAAGATATTTCCTATTCTTTTCAATGCTTCTTTTGGGATAATATTTCACTTAATTATCACAAGCAAATGTTTTAGTTTTTCACTCTGAAGACTGCTTTATCATCTTAGCTATGAGAAAATTTTCAAAAACTTCTTTTTTTAAAAAAAACTTTTTCTATATAATTTGGCTGTTCTTTATTTATAAAACTGAATTGCAACAAATTGCTATTTTTAGGGTAATTTTTTTTCTTTTTCGTTAAATAATTATGGAATTATATTTTGCAGATTCCTTATTTCAATCTAAATGATTTGCAAATTTCTCTTTCATTATGTGAATCTCATTTGTATCGGTTGGAAAAATGGACGGTTGGAAAGACATGTGCGTTTGCAGAGTACAGGAGGGACCACTAGTCCCAGAGCTATCAAATTTTACGCATTTGTATTTTAAACGGCGGGAATATGTACTTTGGAGGTATTTTTAAAAAGTTGAAATATAATTTTATTTAATTAATGATTTGGCGAAATTTTGGCATTTTCCCGCAATAAATGCTGAAATATTTGAATACAAAATCGATTTTTAAGCCATTTTAAAATCTAAAAAATTATATTTTTTATCGTTTCATTCTAATAATCTTGCAATTTTTTACAAATAACTTTTGCCTAATTTTCAACAATAGATTACACTGCCGCGTTGTATTTCATTGTGCGATCAAATCGCATGTTTTTGCTTCCAGTTTTGAAAGGTAAGGAAGAAGAATTCTATTTAATAACTGCTTTGTTTAAACGAAGAGTAACAGTTACAATATTGCAAATGTTTGAAAACAGATGAAACCTATAATTACGTTTATGAGCGTTATGATGCCATAGGGGCTTGACTGAATTAGAATGGTTCCTATGCACGATAAACAGATCAGGAGTGAATCTATTAAGCTCACATTGCTTTAAATTGTATCAGAGTTTATCTAATTCCATACAATATTTTTTGAGAAAATCATGATTATTAAATTAGAAATCTTGGCGAAATCTTGGTGAACCACCTAGTTGTCAAAAGCAGCTAGTCATTAATAAAAGTTCCGTATACAACACCACAATGAATATCTCCACGTGAAATATTTACAAAGCAATTGCCTTTTTCTTCTTTATTAAATAATTTAGACTCAAAACCTAAAAATGTAACCATTTGACTTAGTCTTATATAATTTATAAAATATCTTCATATATATAATTCCATTATATAATTATTTTGAAGTTTTATAAAAATATTCTTGCCTTTCATAAATAATGTCAAGTAAAATTCGTGGATTTTTTCCAAATAATTATACTTATGATATTATACTTATTGAATCCTTTGATAAAAATAATAATTTCCATTTTTCCTTCAAATATCTTAAAAGAATCAATTTCAAATTTCTCACTTACACCAAGAATCTTCCACTAAAAACGATTGGGAAGTCAATTTTTTCCAAATAATTTGATATTATACCTAATAAATAATTTGATAGAAATAACAATTTCATTCTTTCCTTCAAATGTTTTAAAAGTATTAATTTTATATTTCTCATTTACACCAAGAATATTCCACCAAAAACGATTGTGAAGCCAATTTTTTAAACCATAAAAGAGGAAAAAGTTCAACATTTGAAACTTTTGATTTTTCAAAGACGTTTGTTTCGAACTTTAAAATTTGTACACTTTCACTGTTAGCAAAATTTTAATTCTGAATATTTGGTTTCTAAGTGAATGGTTTCTAAGTAATGAATTTGAAATATCAATTAAAGATTTCGCTTTATTTATTTCTACATATAAAAAATACCACATTTTTACAGAAGTTAATTATTGTAAAAAAAACTGGATTTATCTCTAAATTTTTGTTGTCTTTAAACAATTTTCAACGTCTTTAGAGAATATTTTTGTATTCATCTTCTCCAAAAGAATTAAAATATCAACAAGAGATACTTTGGAATCAAACCAATGACTACTGAACTTGTTCAAGTATTTGAATTCACGATTCCCTTTCTAAATTTTCTCATATGTTTGGGTAGTAAGTCTGAAAAAAAAACGCCACGATTTTTTTTTTCATATTTTTCTTAGTCGTTTCGTTTAAATTCTTAATTTTGATTCACGCATATTTCATTCACGATATTTTGTCCAATACTTTTTTTCCAACATGCAGCACCGTTTGCTACTCTAAAACCAGAATCTGTTTAAACTGGAATAAGAAATGACTACAATTCCCCATTTTTCGAAACGGAATTTTTCTGATTATAATCCTGTTATGATTCAATTGTGCTTCAGTTAAATACTTCTCATAATTGAGTGTTTTAGATTTATCAGTTTGTGATGTTTTTCTTTATTTTTAAGAGTGATTTCGGTTTATCGTTTTGTTCATCACACAGTTGGACTTTTCTTGGAATATAGTTATTGTCACTGTATTTTACCTTTATATACTATATATGCTGCTATATACTATAATATGCTGCTTTATATAAAAGTATTATAATATTGTTTGACATCATCATTAGGAATTGTTCCATTTTTTACTAATCTATCTCATAGTACAATGACATGCTCATAATTGTTTGTAATTTGACTGTCTTTACAATCATATCTATATATTTTTTATAAGATTTCTTTTATATTTTTAATTTTTTTCATTGGAATACTTTTATTATTTGAGGGCATTAAAAGCTCTAATATATACAAGTATTTTCATCATTTGAATTTAAGTATTTATCCATTTACTCATGTTCACTGTGTTTATTTGCATTTCTTCTTATTCTTTTATAATGAGCGCGTACTTCCTTTTTAGTTTTAAATATTTTTTTTCAGTTATTATTTCAATAAGTTCTCCATTTCTATTATCGACTATTTCACCTATTGGTGCTAACTCCTTTCATTCTTATTTCTATTTTTAATTCCTTTGTTTAAGAAAAAACATAAAATGCTTCTACAGCGAATAAAAAACATTTAAAAAACACATTTTGTTAGATAATGATACAAATAAAAAACTACAGTGAGGAAGAAGAATTTATAGATCGAAATACAATTCCAAGCATGCCCAGTCACTGATTTCGATTATTAATATTAGGAAAATCAAAATTCATCGCACAATTCATGGTTTTTAAAATTTTAATGACTTTTTTGTTTTTGCTAAAGGTTTATTTAAATACTCCGAATTAAAAGAATTTTAAACATAGTTTTAAGATATTGAAAGAGGTTAATAGATCAAATGCCCAGAAATCAATTACTAACCTTCAAAATTTACTCTAATTCTGTGATTAGTTCAACAAAGAATTCATTTTCAAAAACGAGCTTATCACAAATAATAATTTATATTTCTATGAAAAAATTTAGTAACATTTAATGACTCTATAATAGAAAAAGTATCTGTAACTCACTGAAAATTTAATCATTAGAGGTTGATAGAAAATTGTATCTATTATGTATTTATCAGAAACTTATTATTCAACACCAATAATTATTAGAAACAATTGCAGTTACTTTACTTTCTCTCTTATTGAATTGCTATTAATTCCAATTAATAGCAGTTCAATAAATTAAAAAATGATAGATGGCAAATAAAAATATAAAAAAGAAATGCAGATTCAACATATTCAAAAATCGAATTTTTATAAATTTAAAAATGAAATATCTAAAAGTGTTCAGTACTAAATAAATAGTGCTTGCACCAATACGGAAGAATATTTAGAGAATTCACTTTTCTCTCAAGAAGGAATTTTACTGCTTTCAAAAGACTGGCGCATATTTAACAGTTCATAAGTTTATTTAAAACTAGCCGCCTTTGGCGACCAGCCGGTTCGCCAATATTACCGCTCTCTACAATTTTCAATTAAATATTTTAAGTAACTGGTCTCTTAATAGATTCTCAAACAAAACATTTTTAATCTACAAATTTTGATAGTCATACCAAACTTATACTGTTGTTTAGATAGTTTCGTTCAATTTACTATATATATTTTGCTAATTTGTTGTCATTTCCGGTAAAACTGTAACTTTAATTTAAAGTGGAAATGATGAAATTGCAATTAATATAAAGATATTTTTTAATAAAACCAAGCATTTTATTTTATTTATCATCTTTATTGTTATTTATTTATCATCATTGTTATTGAATATGAGTATTCGAAACAGAATCGCTTTGTATATAAGTCTTATGTGAACTACAAAATATTTTTGATAATTGATGTAATAACTCAAACAATAATTCAACAAAAATTTCTCAGATTCAGCATAAAATTCAGTTTTTAGTTTTGCTTTCAAAATGATTGAAATGAAATCAAAAATAGTATTTTGTACCGGCCTATAAATATATTTCAAAAATTATGAAGTCTAAATTTAATGCTGTAAGGTATCATATTCTGAGAAATATTCTGGACACACCAAATTTTAAATAAATGAATGAATGTCTCCGTTTTCCACCATTAACAAAGACTTATTTATGAAGTTTTGAATGTTAAAAATTTAGAAAAACTCAACATTTTCATAATCTTAGGCCAATGAATCTTGAGAAACCTGTGCGCTGATTGGCGTATTTTCTTTGAAACCATCGATGGAAAATCTAAAATTATCCTTTTTTTTATTGAATAGTGATATTTAAATTTTCATAAATCAGTCAGTTTAAGTGATTGATTAAGTTGATTGGAAATTAAATCTTTTTATTTAAAATGTTAGTGTTTCAAGAACATTTTGTTAATCGTGATTTCCACAGCAGATGCTTTAAGTAAAATCAAAAATTCGTTATTTATTAGAGCATTTATTGA
>JAPMOR010096416.1:328255-375006 GCA_026543865.1 Argiope aurantia | reverse complement strand
ATCAAGTTACATAAAATATAATCATTTTCCATTTTGACCATTTTAGCAGATCTGTGTCTAACTAAAGACTTACAAATTAGCTGTGTGGCCCTGATTTGAATGTATATCCTATTACTATTAAACAAAACTTGCCTTAAAATAAATCTGATTTATTGGATTAATAATATACAGAGTGTAAAAGATCATAAAATAATTTTTCTTCAATTTATTTTTTAGATAAAATAATATTTCATATTTGTTTCATTTCCTACAAACACGTGCTGAAAATTATATTTTTGCAGATTTCATTTCCAAAAAGATTTAATTTATTTTTAATTGGAGCTTTAAACAATGTGATGGCAACACTTTGAAAAAAGCTAATTTTTCCCCATGAATGCGAAACGTGCTCGTGCAGATTAAATTTATCTTTATTTTGTACGAAAAAAATTGTTGAAAAATATAGTTAAAATACTTATTTAAAAATTCATTAAAAATTGAAATTTAATTTTAAGATTAAAACATTGGTATAATTTAAAAGATAAACTTTTGATCATAAACTTCATGTAAAAATCTTTTTTATGCGGTAATATTTTAGGAAGTTATAAAAGAAACACGCCAAAATTTCGCTTAATTTTTAATAAATAAAATTCTAATTAAAAATTCGAAAAAATAACCCCCAGGTGCACATTCCCGGCCTCCAAGTTATATACGTGCCAAATTTGGTAGCTGTAGGTTGAATGGTCTGGCCTGTAGAGGGCCAACACACACACATACACACACACATTAAGCTTTATTATAAGTACTAGCCGTATTTGGCGATCAGCCGGTTCGCCAGTATTACCGCTCGCTACAATTTACAATTAAATATTTTAAGTAACTGGTCTCTTAAAGGATTCTCAAGCAAAACTTTTTTAATATTCAAATTTTGATAGTCATACCAAACTTATACTGTTGTTTAGATCGTTTCGTTCAATTTACTATATATATTTTGCTAATTTGTTGTCATTTCCGGTAAAACTTCAACTTTAATTTAAAGTAGAAATGATGAAATTGCAATTAATATAAAGATATTTTTTTAATAAAACCAAGCGTTTTATTTTATTTATGATCTTTATTGTTATTTATTAATTATTATTATTATTATTGAATACGAGTATTCCAAACAGAATCGCTCGGTATTTAAGTCTTATGTGAACTACAAAATATTTTTCATAATTTATGTAATATCTCAAAGAATAATTCAACAAAAATTTCTCATACTCAGCATAAAATTTAGTTTAATTTTGCTTTCAAAAGGATTGAAATGAAATCAATAATAATATTTTGTTCTGGCTTATAAATATATTTCAAGAATTATGAAGTCTAAATTTAATGCAATAAGGTATCATATTCTGAGAAATATTCTGGACACACCAAATTTTAAATAAATGAGTGAATGTTTCTGTTTTCCACGATCAACTAAGACTTATTTATAAAGTTTTGAATGTTAAAAATTTAGAAAAACTCAGCATTTTCACAATCTTAGGCCAATTAATCTCGAGAAACCTGCGCTCTGATTGGCGTATTTTCTTTGAATCGATCGATGGACAATCTAAAATTATCTTTATTTATTGAATAGTTATATTCAAATTTTCATAAATCAGTCAGTTTAAGTGATTGGAAATTAACTCTTAAAAGTCAGTGCTTTAGTTAAGTGGAAATTAACTCTATGACCACCATAAAATTTGTGCTTTCTCTTGTGGTGTATGCATTCTCCTTAATATCCGCCCGAATAAAACATCACATACAAAAGTACTACATAGAACAAACACATCAAAAGTAAACATAACATTTCAATAGTTGCCAAAAACAAAAGAGAGAAAAATGCAATTAATAAGCAAACGATATTTAGAAAAGTACAGATATTTAGACTGGAAAATGAAATTAATTAAGGAATTAATTATTAAATTGGAGCTTTAATCAATGTGATGGCAACACTTTGAAAAAAGCTTATTTTTTACCATGAATGCGAAACGCTTAATTTTAATTTTTATATTTTACGAAAAAAATTATTGAAAAACATAGTTAAAATATTTATTTAAAAATTTATTAAAAATTGAAATTTAATTTTAAGATTAAAACATTAGTATCAGTTAAAAGATAAATTTTTGATCTTTAACTTCATGTAAAAATCTTTTTTGTGCGGTAATATTTTCGGAAGTTATAGCAGAAACACGTCAACATTTCGCTTAATTTTTAAATAAATAAAATTCTAGTTAAAAATTCGAAAAAATAACCCCCAGATGCACATTCTTGGCCAACAACGTGCCAAATTTGGTAGCTGTAGGTTGAATGGTCTGGCCTGTAGAGCGCCAACACACACACACACACACACACACACATTGAGCTTTATTATAAGTATAGATAAATGGAACAATCCATTAGCCAATTGTAAGTTTCGGCGCTTGGGCTGTTAATTGTGGGAATGTCTGTAAACATTTTAGAGAGAAAAAACAAAAATCAAGCAAGCAAACGAAGTGAACAAAGAAGCTTGTAATATTTATAAGCAATTGTTCATTTTATTGATATCTCGCACTTTGTCAAAACAAGAAAAATTTAAAATAAAAGATGAGCTTAGTGACAAATTTAATCTCTTATTTGTTGAAAAATGTGTTAAATAAAATCAATTAAATTGTTATCAATGCCCTCCCTTATTCAATAGATGGTTTGTAAAAGTAACATTCAAATTTATTTTTTCAAAATTCTATTACTTTTCTAAATGCAAATATGTATTACCATATTTACATTTAGCAAGAGACGATTTAGGTGGATTTTTACATGATAAATTAAATGATTTGGAAAATTACATTTCAGGCCATCAATATTGTGAATCGTTAGAAAAAACGTTTAAAAAAATTGAAAAGCGAACACGGCATTAGATTATTTGTTAAAGCTTGTAAAATACTTGATATTGCATACAGCGAAATAATAGCATCGAAAGAAAGACATATGATATATTAAACTTTAAATGATTTATATGAAATAGCAAATCGAACAAATGCTTCTTATTCTTTAGGTATAAAACTAGCAGAAACCAATACCAAATGAATAACCACGGACAAAATGAATTTTTGGTTAATTTCGAATAAATGCTCCTCTTAAAATACTAATCTCTCAAAAAAACCCACTATGTGATCGAAATTATTTCTAAAAAATAATGCCCCACTGTTGAAGGAAATCTGTCTGTTTGTGCTTCTAAAAAGAGTTTGTTTAGTAGAGATCGATAATCTATATATAGTTGTAATTTGATTGGCTTTTCGGGGAAAAAAATAAATAAAAAAAATAAAAAAAGTTAAAGCAGAAATAATAGACTCTTTGCATTAAGAGGATATTTATACAGCATATAAACTTATTATTAGAAAACTTCAAAGAGGAACTTTAATTTCTTAAAATTCCTGATCAGTGTCAAGCTGATGTGTTATTTATCATGTGTTTTATAAAAGTTAAAAAACAGACAAAGAAAAAGGTATGAAAATATTGTCCAATGGCATGGATACTCAGAAATAGTTTACAACTGAATAAACAAGAAACAATTATACAAATGAAACTGATATAAATTTTCTTAATTTTTAGAGAATTGATTTTGCTTTCGGTAAAAATGGTTAAAAAGATTTAAAACATTTGCATTATATTTAATTTTATGAAATATTGTTAATTCATTTATGAGTTAACATAATTTATGAGTATTCATCATAATCGTCTTTATTTTTAATAAGATGTTTCATTTCCGAATTTACTTTGGGGGCAAAATACTTTTTTTTTGTTTTCAATTGTTGTGTTTATAATCATTCACTTTGAAATTTATGGTGGCTTACTATATTTAGATATTAGTGTTTGAAAACGCTAAAACATCACTTTTAGTTTCTTCTCTAATTTTGTAAAAAAAAAAAAATGAGAACAAGCTGAATTCAGACCTCCAAAGTTTTCTTAGTAATATATAGATTCAGTGTTATCTAACCATTTCTTAAACCCTTTGTAGCATTGAAATATTTAGTTACTTATTCCAAGATTAATTCAATATCTCCAACTATTTTTTACTAGTTGATAACGTTTTTAAGAGTCAGTATATTTATAAACACTTTCTAAATATAAAAACTAAAGAAAAATTAACATTATGTTTTATTTGTTCGAAAATCTCAAAATAAACGAGTCATTCAATAAAAGTATATTTATATGTATGATAGATGAGAATTAGTTTCACTTTCGTCTTAAAACAAATATAATATTTATAACTCTAGTTTAGAGTAAAAGTCTAAGACAGTGAAACAATTGCTTTTAAATATCTTTCTGCCTTCTATTGATAAAACTGAATTTTAGTTAGTAAAAACTTTTCTTCTATGGCTGTTTTAGACGAAGACTTTATAATCGATCTTCTTATTTCATTTTCATATATAATTAAAGTTAGTTTACATAAGTTCTAAAATATAATTTTTGAACAAAATCCTGAATACGGACGTAAAATTTTTCAGAGTTGGAAAATCATTGTCAATATTTATAAAGCCAAGGCTCACATTGACTCCACAAATCAATCTTCTTCGATCTTTTGCATTTTATGTAGAACCAAATCACTAAAGAGCAGTCAACTTAATGAAAGTGGATTGATCTTAGAATACTTTTTACTTTCTCATATACGAAGTATAAAGAAAGTATTGCAATCGCCAAAAAATTCAAACTCGAGATTTTGATGAATTACTATCTTTAAATCTACGAAAAAACATTTTATGTAAATATCCGTCTGCCTATAATAAAGATAACTAAAAAAGGATGTAAGCTGGCGAGATGAAATTTGGTATCTGATCTTTGGAACAAATTTATAGATTCCTTTCAAATTTTGAGCGAAATTCCTTAAATGGAAGTCTGTCTTTTCGGTGAAAGGAGAGAGCTACATGGGTAAAATACTATACATAGATTTAACATTTACATTTTAAACAGACATTTATCAAACTTTGTACCAAATCCAACAAAGGATTACTTTCAGAAGCATGTAAATGCGACAGCTCAAAAACGCAAATTTTTCAATCTATAAAATTTAGTATGTGATTTTAGGATCACAATTGTACCTCTGTGCACAATGTTGATTTTAACCGTAAAAGACACTTCTGAAACAAATTCAAATTTGAGATACTAATAAACTAATGCGAGGGATTGTTGGCGAAAAAACTCGCTCATGATGAAACGATAGATTCAGTAAAAATGTTAAATTCAAGTCAAAGATTTATATTCCGCAAAAATTGTAAGCCAGTGTCATGCAAGATGTTCTCTGCCTTACCCAAGGCCCACAATTTCTTGCAGAAGTAGGAGATAGCATAATTATTGCGTAAAATTATTGCCACTCCCACTGCTTTTTCTTCTTTCATGCGGCAAAACTTTAAAAGCACGTTTTCTGGCAAATTAAAAAAGACTTTAAAGCAATTATAGACTTCAAAAATACTGGAAATTTTATAAAAATAGTAGTCATTTTATTTAAGAAAATATCAAAGGAAAAGAAAATAATTGCTTCTAACACCACCATAAAGATCCCCCCCCCCCCAACTAGACTTTTATTGCTCTGTCTCAGAGTCTTTGGTCCTCTTTGGAGTGAAACAAAAGGGGGAGGGAGAAGAGAGAGTGGAAGAGCTGCTGAAGTGAAGTGCATGGTGTCAACCTTAGATTGATGCTACAGAAGTAAATAAATTCAAAAGATGTGTTGTACCAGGCTCATCATTGTGCATCATCGAGCATGAGAAAACAAAATACAGATACCTTTCATTATAACACACATGCTGTACTTCGGAAATTAAACAAATCGCTTTCCTTCACAATTAAAACACTTTAGAAAGTAGCCGATTGCCATTTATTAAACTATATATTTTTTTAAGTTCATCTATGTGCCTTTCATCTATGTGTATTCATCTATGTTTCTTATAAATCGACAAAAGGGGCTGAAAAATCAAATTTGTTCTAATTATATAATGTGCCTTCAATATTTAATATAATCGCACTGAAAATTTAATTTTTTTCAGATCGATATTGTACAGAAACTATGTCTTTTAACACTTAACTTAAATCGGCACTTTTGAAAACATATCTTAATTTTCATTTATCTTAACATATCTTATTTCAGTTCACTCTGCCATTGTCCTTCCAAAAATAGACGTGCAAAATCAGCACTGTTTTGAAGTTTTCATATTTTTTTTTATATGGGTTTATTTTAATATTTCACCGATTTTCATCATGAAACGCCATGTGGTTTCTACTAGTTTAGAGATAAAGCACATCCTTCGTCAAGCTTTCATTTTCAAAGGAAATATTATGATCTAAAATTATCTTTTCTTTTGTAAGTCAGTTTTGTCTGATTTCATTCAAATTTAATGAAATTCTTTTACAATTCAAAATTCCTTCAAACTTCAAAAAAAAAATTTCTAGTTCTTCTAACATCAATGTTTTTTAGTCCTGATAAAATGCCGCTACTCAGTCACTTTTCTTGAAGTTGCTATCGACCGATCGTATTTTACGTAAAATGAGCCAAACATTTTTTTATTACTAAATTAAAAATATCTAAATTCTTTATGGATTTACGAATTTTCCGAAAAATGTTGAATAAATTGGCCTTGAACATAAAATAGGTTTTCATTCTCATTTGACAGAGAAGATTCCGTCAAGAGGACGTTTAAGGACCACCAGAAATTCAGGAAGAAGAAAATGATTTGTACCATTTCACTGAAAGTTGATAACGATTTGAAGACTTTACTAATGGGTTTACTGTTCTCGATACTTATATGCATTTTTGTAAAAACAGCAAGTGCATACTGGAAAATATAGAGTTTTTTTTTAAAAAACTCACTCACACATTTTTTCACCTACTTGTTGTTTAAACATACAGCTTTCAACATAATAAATAACACAGGACTTTCGGAATACATCATAATATGCCGGCGAAATCATTAAATTGCATTTCGAATTTAATTTTTATAATTCTTGGAAAATGATTTGTTGTAGTGAATAATGTTTTATTGTTCATATCCGAAACATAGTTTATCTTTTCTTCGTATAATTAATAATCAAGATAGATAAGGCAGGTTTTATAAAAATTACATTTCATTACTTTTAGGATCCAGAAAGATAATGCCATTTAGAGCGAGCTAAATTTAAGTTAAGGTCTACGAGGTCTATTCGATTCGTCAAAAGTAGATTGTACTGCTAAAAAAATTGCATTTGAAAAATGCTAAACAACCTTTCATTCTTATAAGATTAATGCATTATTTAAATTTCAATAAAAATCACTACACATAAGAATAAATTCAACTATTTCATTCACAATATCTTCAACAGCACTAGAATTGTAACTAAGGCTGCAAGATTATCGAATTTCATATCGTCCAAAATATATCTAGATTTGTCAATATATCGTAGTGTATTATTTATTTAGTGCAGTAATAAGTTATAAATAACATCTCTTAACATACTGACTTATCAGAATTTTTCCAAATAAGATCTTGCTAATTCTCATTTACTTGATGAATAGATATTAGTGTTTATCCTTCCAATCAAATAAATAAAATGAAATGTCATCAGGATAATTTGAAAAGAGAATATTGCAATAGCATTTCGTTTTAATCGTGTTTGCATTTCTCAGCATATAATAATATTTTATTTTTTAAATAACGGAGCAATTTTTAAACTGATGTCTTCTTTATTTCTCATTTAGAAATTTCAGTCCCTTTCATCCTTCACCCATTTATATACACACACAAATTTATGCCTTTCACGCAATTTTAAAGTTAAGCATATTTGACTAATCACGAACTTGAAGTCTAATGGCATGAAAAAAAATTATTTCAGCAAATGAATAACATCAATGTTTATTTAAAAACTATTAGCGCCAGATTTATTATAAATATGCAACTAGAATTTTAACTCAGATTGTGGATAAAAAGATTAAAAATAATAAAGTTTGAACATAATTTAAAATTTTAGAAATTAAAAATAGTAATTCCGAAATGTGTATGAATATTAAGTATAACGAAGTACATTTATGAAAGAAGATTGCAATATGTTAAATGTTTTAGGAAACGCTTTCAATTGTGAAGCAATGAGAGACAAATAAGAAAAACCCTAGATGTATCATCATTAGTATAAATTATAGAAAAAGAAACTAACATCCAAACAAAGCTAAGGTTTATGAATGTTAGTATATTTCCATATTAGTTCATCAAAAATTCGATTCATTGGGAAAATCAAATTATAAAAATGAAAAATATGATATTAAAAAGCGTTAAATGAAATACAATTAAAGATTTCGAAATTGCCACTAAATATATTCACAATTATTAAAATAAAATAAAATATTAAAAAGAATGTTTTCAATTGGGCATATTTACACAGTCCAGGGGACAGAATATTTCAAAAGAAAAGGCATTGAGTGGGAAGGAGTATAAAAGAAATTGAGGCAAAAGTGGGAAGGAGTATAAAAGAAATAAAACATATTATTTACTCATACAATCTGAAATAATTCCAACAAAAAACATTCTACCACCATATATTCCCATTAATATTGCGCATTTTAATAATATACAACCAATTCCATTACCATGTTACTGAAACGAAAAAGAAAACATTGCGATGATTGATTCGCTATGCTCTTGAAACTTCGATTGCATTTAAATGTAACGAAATATTAAGCAACGGTGAGCCTAAAAATATCTTGATATTTTATGTAATGTAAAATAAATAATAAATTGTGAAATAAAAATGAAGCCATATTTTTAAACGCATGCAAAATTATATATTTTTGAAAATATATCAAAACATATGAAATACAAAGTAAAAACGCCGTGTTGTTAATTGTGGTTTCTTATGGCACTTGCCATGGACTAGCCCGCTGTTACGAAGACAGCGATTTTAAGCCGATGGGGAAGCGTCTCTTGTTTTTATTGTAGCGCCATCTAGGGCCAAGAGAACGACTTAGCTACACACACGTCACAACCCTTTTTACGGGGCGGACTTTATTCACGCATCCACAGATCATAATTTAGACCTGAATCAGAGAATGATCACCCCTTAGCCAGTACCCCAAGTGATATCATTCTCGACATGGAGGACTTTGTGACCACGGCCGATTTATACACGCGTCAGCCACCAAGCACGCTGGGAATCTTCGGCCGGTGGGGTTCGAATTCGCAAATTTAGGGACGCGAATTCAACACTCGACCAACCAGGCTATCCCGGTCTGAGGAAAAAAAAACACGTCGTAAATATTCTAGTACACATTCCATTCGTATACAATCTGAAATTAATCCGAATAATAAATATCCCATAAAAATATATGCCCCTGCACGAAATCCTTCCAAAACGATGCCTCTGAATGCAATCGGTGAATATCATCAGATTTATTTCCGATGGCATATATGTTCGATAAGTATCGAAAATTATTGATCTTTCGATAAACATTGAAAGTTCAATGAAGCTCATCATGAATGATGTGCATCAAAATTTAGATAGCGAAAAAATGACTGATGAACTGATTTGCCACTAAAATTAATGTTTATCATAAATAAAAAAATTACATAATTTAATAAATAATTTATTATAAAGTAATATATTAAGCCCTTCAAAGTTCGAAATGTTATATATTTTTTGAAAATTCTAAGTACATATTGTAAAAAAGTAAATAGGTTAAATAAATTAAGGTGTAATTCAGAGCTGATTCTAAAATTAGAAAATGAAAAAAACAAAATTTCGATATACAGGTAGAGTTTGATCAGAAGAAAAATGTATTCATCAAATGATGAGTAAATTTGTAAATTCTTAGATTTTTATTATTTATTAATATTTTTCTATTTTTTGCCGTCATGCTTTTATCAATGTTAATACGGCAATAAATTATTTACCGAAAAAAAACGGTAATTTTTTTGAAATATAAAGATAATACAATTTCATCATTTTGAACATATGAACATCAAAATATGAATGATATAATAAATATTTTTAACAGGAAAATGAACTACATTTAGTATATATATATGCATATATCATCAAAAAAGGTTAGTGGAACTTTCAGATATGCTTTTAATTTATTCTGTAATAAATGCAATTATACGTAGATAATTTTAAATTGAAATTTTCATCGGTCAACAAATATTATATCCAAAATATTTTCATGTAATTTAATAATCCTGCAAATTTAAATATAAGCATGAAATCCGCGTAAGTGGTAGTTTAAAGGTTGATATAAATTCGACAGAATTTTACAATAAGGAACCAACTACAAACTTATTGAATTCGGGTTTCATAAGTGAGAAATTAAAGCAATTTCAATATGTTACAAAAAACTATTTTAGTTACACAAGAAATTTTGCATAAAAATGCAATAATAAAATACAACAGTCAAACACAAGTACATAAAAACTTCGTAAACAATCGTAAAATGCACCAATAATATAAGTTTGAGTAAGTACTTACAGTATTACAATAATATAAGTTTGAGTAAGTACTTACGCGGGGACTTAACTGGTACTTACAGTATTACCTGTAAGTACTAGTTAAGTCCCCGCGATTCATCGTCATGATGCCTGTAAATCTGTTTTTTTTGTTTTTTTTTTAATTTGTATCGAATGTTTTTCGATTTGTCGAAAATTAGCATAACCCTAATTGCAACAGTAGGCAACCTGACAGACAAAATTTATCAAATTAAATTTATCCAGACACTTTCATTTTGCTTATTTTTCAGATGCGTCAATTACTAATGTGTAATGGTTCCAGATTTTGGAACAATGACATCAATAAGAAATACTTCCCTTTATTATTTCGTCCTGGATTACAAGCCATTCTGGTAAAGAAAATTGATAATCTCTGTCCTTGATGGAAAGCGTTGTTATTAAATTTGTATTTTACGTTCCATTTCATCTCACAAGTTCTCTATGAGATTGAGATCCGAACTCTAAGAAATACATTCTACTTTCCTCAAAATCCACACATCAAACCAGATTTGTGCAGTTCTTGCCTTGTGGGCAAGAGCATACTTATATTTAAACAAAATCAGACCCTGCCCAAACTATTATCATAACGTAAATAGAATAGGAGTTTCTCACAGTTAAAACTTGGTTCACTTGTTCTTTTGAAGGCAAGCAGCAATGAACGCATACATTTTAGACAAAAATTGTATCATTGGCTTGGATATTTTGTATATTTTAAGCAAAATATAGGCTAAAAAATGTGAAATAAAAAAATACTCGTATATTTTCCCGACCATACATGCTTTCATTTTACGAAAATGCATGTAGATATTGCGTGCAGCAAGCAAAAAGCATCATTGAAAGTTTCTGATCATTCTTCCATCTTGAACTTGATCTAATCTACCATCTATGTAAGGAAATATTATAGCATGGTCGAATTTCAAGGGAAGTTTATTCAACTTTCGGGAGAAATTCGAAACAATGTGAAAAGTGAATGTGTCCAAATATTTTTCATCATATAGTGTATATCATTAGAGGACGTTTCAATTTTTTTTTGAATAACACTCCACATAGTTTAAGCATTATACATGGATTTCCATAGATAATAAATAAATTTTCAATTTCGTTTTCGTTTTAGTTGTGTTTAATAGTACACTGGTGTGCAAAACTTAAGCAACAGGTATGTTTTTTGCCATAACTTCACGAGAAATCATCTGAGAGACATGAAATTCAGAAATGAAATACAGCATTTTGTTCTGAAAGAATGACGAAAGCATAGCTGCGCAGAAATGAATACAATGCATACAAACAAAAAAGGCTTTATTGAACTCATAGTATCGTTACACATGATTGTCTGTTCAAGAGGAAGAACAGCAAGCAGATGTTCCTTAGTATAGGATATGCCCTCCACTTACTGCAATGGTTGCTTCTCACCGTCTCCCCATCCTCAGCACCAGATTGTCCAACAGTTCTTGAGTTAAGAGTGCCCATTTCTCAATCAGCATCTGTTTAAGTTGTCGGGTGTTCCCAGGAGGATGTAATCGTGCCGCA
The DNA here is from genome assembly GCA_026543865.1 of Argiope aurantia. Taxonomy (NCBI): domain Eukaryota; kingdom Metazoa; phylum Arthropoda; class Arachnida; order Araneae; family Araneidae; genus Argiope; species Argiope aurantia. Next base: position 363,004 of record JAPMOR010096416.1, on the reverse strand, counting down.
AGGCGTCTCCCCAAAGTATCCCACACATGTTCTATCGGATTCAAATCAGGGGAGCACGATTCCCAACGCCAGTTGATTTGGAAAGAGGTCGGGACACGGTTTCATCCCAGTAACATCACGGAAAGAGACCGTTCCGGTAGTCCTGGAGTTGTCGTCTGGGGAGGCATTATGATGAACGGGCAGACTGAGCTCCACGTTTTCGACAGAGGTTCTGTAACTGGAGATCACTATTGTCAGGAGGTTATCCTTCCCCATGTGCGTCTGTTCCGAGGTGCCATTGGATCAGACTTCGTTTTTATGGATGAATATGCACGGCCACACAGGACTCATGCTGTTGAGGAGCTCCTGGAAAGTGAAGATATCCCTCGAATGGATTGGCCGGCGTGCTCCCCTGATTTAAATCCGACAGAACATGTGTGCGATACTTTGGGGAGACGCCTTGTGGCACGATTACATCCTCCTGGGAACACCCGACAACTTAAACAGATGCTAATTGGGCACTCTTACCTCAAGAACTGTTGGAAAATCTGGTGCTGAGTATGGGTAGACGGTAAGAAGCAACCATTGCAGTAAGGGGAGGGGATATCCCATACTAAGGAACATCTGCTTGCTGTTCTTCCTATTGGACAGACAATCTTGTGTAACGATACTATGAGTTCAATAAAGCCTTTTTTTGTTTGATTCCATACTGTATGCATTGTATTCATTTCTGCGCAACTATGCTTTCGTCATTCTTTCAGAACAAAAGGCTGTATCTCATTTCTGAATTTCATGTCTCTCAGATGATTTCTCGTGAAGTTATGGCAAAAAACATACCTGTTGCTTAAGTTTTGCACACCAGTGTATTTGTGAGCAAATTTTGAGAAAAAGACTTATTCAGTTGTTTGGATTTCTATAGAGAATAAGCTGTTTATATGCTTCACTGTTGTTATCACATTGTTTTAATTTTTAATTTATCATTAAAAAAACACCTTAAATTGTTCATTTGCAATGGAAACTTTATAACTTAGTTTCTAATTCATCTAAAATTTGTTATTTAATTAATTTTCAATAAAGATTTGGCGAAAATATTCTTTATTCCTCAATATATTTCTCAGAAAAAATGAAAGATAATGTATTCAATACTTTAGATTTTTCTAGCTTATTAAAAATTGTTTCGGTTTTATTTAAGGAAATATTAAACAAATAATTGTATTATACTGTATCTTTATTCTTGATTTTAAAAAATTCTTCAATATTTTATTCATTTCATACACATAACATAAAGAATTTTAGTTTTTGCAAATACTTCCATTTTCTTTGATCATTGCATTCAAATATATATAAATATCGTCTTTCCTTCAAAATATCTTTGTTAAAGTGTTTCTTTAAACTTTAATTCTTCATGAAGCAAATTATTTTGATGTAGCTTAAACAAAGAAAGATTCTAGGATTAAATTTTGATATTAAAGCTTCATTAAATGATTGTAAAATAAGGCCAAATTAAAATATTTCATCGATTTTTAGGCAAGGTACATCTTATTTATTTCTAAATAAGAATGAAATAAAATTTATTTTCAGTATAATAACTTTAAAACTTAAATAAAAATTCTAATCTCACAATGTAAAATTACAAATCTCATTTAATACTTTCTTCACAAGCTTGAATCAAAACAGTCACGTGATTATAACAAGTTAATAACCAATTTTAGGCTATTTTTATAGTCTTTTCCTGAAATTGTATTTGCCATTTTAGGTAAATAAACAATATCTAATCGTTGCGAATCTGAATTATAAATATTCCATTCGTGTATTGCATTATATACTCTTTATTCGCTATGGATATTTAAAATTAGAATATATTTATGGAAAAATTTTCTTTGAGAATATTGCTAAACTATCTTAACTTCCAAAAGGCGAAAGCACATTTTATGTTTTCAAAATTTAAAATTATATTTATGCCCCAAACAACGAAACACATTTCTTAAACCTTTTATCACGGGGATCAGATATTTTTTCGATATTATCCTAATATCATTAAGAAAAAGACATCCTATCGCGTTTGAAAGCTGTTTCTTTTTTCTCAAATTGGGTTTGTCAGCAAGTCCCCAGCGAATATCTTCTCTAAACATGGTCCTAATTCCAAATGCACAATACCACAAACCGCCCCCTAGAGAAATTCAAGATAAATGAGGATGTCTGAAAGGCTTATTTCTCCGCATTTCCCGGAATGATTCCTGTATTCTTCACTTGGCAGAATATCAAGAAAATCAATAGTTCTCACTTTCATAAGTGAAGTGTAAGAAAAGACACTAGTAGAGTTCAATTTGGTTTGCTTTTCGGAAAGAATGTTATTATCTGAAATTTGTTGGGAATATACAATTTAAGACAGAGAAGACAGAAAAATTATAGTGGAATTTGTGGTTATTTTCAGACAAATGTCTGTCAACACTGTTTGATCAAGCATAACTGACTCACATTAATAGCTTTGGATATGAAGTTTTTTGTGAAAGGTTTATTTCTTTCGTTTTCCTTTATCTACACAATGATAGAAATTTTTCATTTCTAGGTGAAATTATCATGTATAATGATTACAAGAATATTAAAAATAATTTATGCAATTGAATTCCAGTTCGAAATTCATTTCAGTATTAATAATTTAATTTGTTGTTTCAGTCATTTTTCATTTGAGAGAATACCTCTTTTGAGTATTGAACAATGCATTTACAATTCATAGCTAGTAACCAATAAGCTTATAAGAGCTTTTGTACAGTTTTTAATCGATTCATTTCGTGTGTTCTTTTGTATTTCGGAAAATATTGAGGAAATTTCCCAGAGATTACATATATAAATCAATATTTTTCCATACATAAGTATTTTAAATCAAATGCGGTCCTAACCGTAATACGTTGTATGCAATTTGAAAGTAGAAAAGTTTAATAAGGATGACTGTTTAACCTTATTCTTCTCTACAACGATAGAGTTGTAAAGGAGGACAGTGTTCCATACCAGTTGTGGAGGGGAACTCCAAACGTAATTCGTAGCATTTCATTTCGAAATCTAATTTTATTTCTGCAAAACCGGGAGCTATGCTAAATGACCATCTGCAAAAGAGAATGTACAACAAAATAGCTAATTTCTTATGTTTTTTTACACTATTGATTGTCTGAAATGAGAACTTTTACACCTGAACCTAAAATCACACAAACATTTTTTTCTCATTATTTTCGAATTTTATGTCTTTTATTACGAATTAATTATTCTTAATATTATGGAATCTTCCTCATATGGAATCAAAACTTAACCACATCAATTTATTAACATAACTAAATTATGGAAATATAAAAAATTGCATACTATCATTAAAAATAAAACTGGTGTAAAATTTCAAAACTAGAAAAGATATATATATAACAAAATTCCGTCTTCACATACATGGAACAATTCAAGCTAAATATTTTTTTTAAATTGTATGTCAGAAAATTTTGGTGGAGAAAATAGAAATTACGAAAAAGATTCATTGTGAGCTGATAAAATCTTAAATATCCAGTTAAAAAAGCTAAAACAGGAATTAATGAGATAAAAAAAAGACAAGAAATTAAAAAAGCAATCACGTTTAGTTAATAGGATATCTCAAAGGTTAAAAAAATCTACAATTGTAATAACGCTTTGGTATATATTTCAAAATTGCAACAAAGCTAACAATTTGGAAATAAAGGGTCATTATACTATATAGATGTGGTTTGTAAATTAAGCTTAAGAGATGAATCCATGGTTTCCATATGAGTTCCCTAGTTAATTTGTCTAGATATTCTTTGAAGATCTTTTGCACATTCAGACATGTTATCGTTGAATTTGTAATTAATCCAACAGTGTTTCCGATCAAGTCTGGTAACTAATAAGAAATTTCCAATCGCAGCATGGATTTGTAACATTTGACCAGATTTCTTCTTGTTTCTCTTCAGAATCAAACACAACGCATGTATTAATTAGTATGGACACCACAAATATGTCACGAATAATTCTCTTGCTTTAAAACTAAAGAAACAACTTTGAGAAAAAGCGATAAAAAGATTTTTCCCCGTGCGTATTGTGTTTCATTTAGAGATAACGAAGTGCATTTGTTACACATCATATATATTCTGTCTGTTCTGAACAAAGTTGAAGTAAATGGGATTCTGTATTTTTTATTGAAGTGAAATAACAAAATCAAATTTGGAGTGTATGTGAAATCGTATTATGAATTTTTGTCGACATTCCCCAACAATATACACCGCTTGTATAATGCCAGCATTTCCATCGCATTTATCACAAGACTTGGTGTCGATAGAAATGAATCAAAGAAGCAGGTTTATTAAGATAGACAACTGATTATCCGAGTTAATTAATATAGTTAATTAATTGGTATCTCACAATTTTCTCTTTAGAAAAACTAAGATCTTTTAATAATTGAATTCGGTATGCCTTTTTGGACATTTGTGTCGAATTTCCTTCCAAAATATAATTATTTTTTTTTTCGCTTACCATAACAACAAACCCTATCGTTTGCCCTACAGCTGCCAAATTTGATATATACATTGGAGGATAGGAGCGAAGCCGTTTTCATTGTTTCATCAACCATCTGATTACGAGATTTTCTTCCATTATTGAAAGTCAAAGAATAAGGAATATTTTTATTATATGTGTTGTTTACGAGACAGATAATAAAGTCAAGTATAATACTGCGACATTTCCAACATAGATAAACCCGACATTTACATTTTTAGTAGTGCCATGATGTCATGGGACTGGTTTCAGTTAGAAAGTTTCAGTTAAAATTAGTATTAAAGAAACGCCAATTTGTTTAATTGCATAGCCAGCTTTTTTTCGTTTTATTTCACTAAAATTTCAAAAAATTAACCTAACTTGTTTCAGAATTATCTTTAACATGAACATTCATTTTGAAATCCCAACAAATTTAAGCATTTAATTACTTTTCAAAATATTTTCGAATCCATCTTCGCCAAACAAGCGTCAGCAACATCCATAAATGTTTATTGTGAATAAAATTCATTGATCCCAATATTTTTAAGTGAAATTTTAAGTCATTAATAACAAAATAGTTCGCATAATAACATTTTAAGCCAATGAATTTTTCGGCCTTTTTTTAAAAGTGGAAATTTTACTTTTTACTCCATTTACGGGCACAATTACCACCCTTAACGCCAAGCCCAAGGAGAGATCCCTTCGCTTAAACCCCTTGAGATGCCTAGTCAAGTATCTGGGATAGAAGCCGATTGATACACCAGGGAGCGAAATGTACCACCCGTCTTTTGGGTCGCTTCGCACGACAAACACATGGGAGTATTTGTTGTTCATGAGAAGCAGGAAGCAAACAGTGCGGCGACAGCTTCTCATGGAGATCTCCCTCAACTACCCTCGAGGAAAGGAAGAATGAAAGCTAAAAGCAGAAGACAGGCCGGAAGGGAATCTGGAAGGCAGACCAGATCACTACGGTACCTCGGGATCGTGAAGCCCGTTACATCTAAAGAAGAGTGATTCTGAGAGCTTGACGGATTGAATTTCATATTTTAAACCTCTCAGAAATAACTAAAGAAAAAAATTCATCCGCCTCTTTGCGGAAATGAGAACTTAAAACTGGAATAAGTTAGAGTGATGAAATTGTTCATGTAGTTTCCACGGCAAAATTGTAGTAATACTGAGTCAAGTTTTGAGCAAAATAGGAATAAGGAAAATAATTAGATCAGTCTATACCACCGAGTAAATGCTCATCCATCTAGTTCAAAAAAGACTAGATGGATGAAACGTGGCATAATGTTTTAAACTCCAAGATTTGCATAACATATTTGGTCAGCTCTGTTAGATCGATGACTACTGTAAATCCGTCGATTCCTGAGAATTCACAGGTGATTGCTCAGAAATGCAACACATTAGATATATGAAATTAGATATGAAATTTTGACTCTAAAACTGTAGTCATGTGGCGAATTTTTACTTCAATATCTAAAAAAAGTGCTTCTTATTATTTCAAAATAAACGGAGCGTCATTAAAAAAAATATTTTAAATCAGAAATTTATCCGCACAGATACGATATGTATCCGACCAGAAGAGCAATCACAGAAAAGAAAAGCAGCCAAGACAAGGATCGTAATTTGCAAAGGAATTTTGCTATATTAAATCATTTCATTCGTATCCAATGATGAATAATAAAAGCAAAAGAAGCAGGTGAGGACAATTAGAGATATTGTATGAGATATGATCTATGAATATAGCATATGTTTTGTAAATATACTATTGTAATTAACTTTATTCTTTGTTTAATTTCCTTTTAGTTATCTTGAAGCAATAATGTTATATGATGAGGGTAAATGATTTATTATTAAGTTTAAATCAGAATGATTTGAAATTGCTTTTGCAAATCACACTTAACTTAATTAATATGATTGAAAAAAGGACCAGTTTTTTAGTTTCTCTTAAACGAAGTATATAAAGAGGAAGTATTGAATTGTAAATTTGAAATGTAGATTTTGTCAAAGCTCTAAGCTTCAGACTACTGTGAGTCCGAAAAGCACATTTTTATAGTTACGTTTATTTGCTGCTCTATCTGTGAAGGCAGTATTTCAAAAATATTTTAAGAATGAAGTTTGGTATACATGAACTTTACATCTAATTTAAAAATGTCTATCAGATTTTAAACGAAATCCATTTAGAGGAAGTCTGTCTGGCCATTTATCCGAGTACGAATGAAAACGATAACTATAAAACAAAAGGAGTTACAAAGATAAAATTTGGCATACTGGTTGAGCATCTAAAATGTAGGTCCATATCATAGTTGGAACAAAATCCATCTAGTGGCTGGCAGTTTGTTGTCTGAACTTTAACGTGCATGTAAATACGATAGTTCAAAAACAAAACTTATATAAAAGAATATTCTTTACGATCTTTTGACTACAGTTGTAGTTTTATGCCAATTTTTGGTTTCACTTGTATGAAAAAAAAGTGCAAAGTACATATTCAAATTATTTGTACTCGCGAATTAACAGCAAGTCAGTGATTAATCACTAAGAAATAATTTCGAAAGATGAGGAGCTAGATTCAGTAAAAACGTTAGATTCACGACAGAGATTGATATTTCCTTACTATTGTTTGTCATGTCATTAATACACAAATACCGGTTTTCGTTACATTACTACGAAGTATACTATTCTGATGCGTGGTACTCTGAAAATAAAAATATGAACACTCATGATGTTCACAGTCTTGCCCAAACTTCATAACTTTGCGAGCAGGGGGGGGGGGGGGATAACACTTTTATTAGAGTATGCAAGAAAGTTTTGGGAGGATAACTCCCGATGTCTTAATTATATAAAACAAGAGATTCATTAAGAATAATTGGATAAATGAGCGTCAGGGAGGGCATAAGAGTGAATGCATTTTAAGGAAAAGAAGTCCATACTAGCGAAAAATTATCATAAAAAGCGGGCAGCGATCATAGCAGTCTCGATGGACACCATAAACGACATCTGTATTCCAAATATCTAGAATAAAACTACCTACGCATTTAATCCAATTCAAAACACGGATTCTTATTACTGCTGCAGAAAACGTGAACACTTTTTTTTTATTTCTATCTGTAATTGATTGGTACCAATTTAGCTTGATACAATTATTAAATTTCTGTGAATTGCATTATCTTAATTTGCATATTTCAAGAAAAAATGTAAAAAACTTTTTGAAGACTAGATAAGAAGAACAATAAGATAATAGTAATTCCGAATAATAAAATGCCTTAAATAAATATAAATAAATAGTCTTTTTAATGCTTAGATATCAACGCTTTTCAGTATGAAAAACAAACATTTGATTTTCATTTATATATATATGTAACTAATATATACATGTTTTATTATCTCAGTTGTTTGCCATCATGTAAAAATTCCCTATGTTATTTTTTTCACAGTAGTGTTTAAAAATTTGTAAAAAAAAAAAAAAAAATGCGAGTTTATTTTATCCATTTGTATAGTAAAATTTTGTTCTTCTAATAAGTATTCTAATCTTCGAATTTTTATGATTCATTTAACAGTGGACGAGACATTTTTCTAAACCTTATACTCAGTTAATTAATTTGTCTGTATAAACAAACATGTTCACTAAAGTCATGTCCACCGAGACCAGTTTTGTGAAAATGTCATAATAAATGTTCGAGGGGACATTTTTTTTGAGAATATAGTGTAGTTATATAAATATAAATATTTTATTAATGACAAATAATTAATGTAAATGGATTTCACCAAAGTAAGAAAAGGATAGTCGGATGTGAAAATAAAGTTTAAATAATCTATTTTTCTGAAAAACTGTTTTTATATTCGAATAGATTCATTGAGGAATATATCTACATTGTTTGCCTGACACGCTTACAAAACATGCTCAATTGTTTTGGACAAAGTTTATTCTAGTTTTCTCCTTCAATTTATTTATGCATTCCTTATTTATCGGCATTGTTTTGTTCGCGCAAAAGTAGTATTTTTTGGAGCTTTAAAAAAAATCTCATTTTACATATCAAGTTCAAAAACCATTCTATAATTATTAATATTTTCAAAAGGAAGTTAAAAATAATAATACAGAAATCTAATTTAGAGTACCAGTTTTGAGACCTAAACGATATGATTTAATGTTGAACGTATTAATTTAAAACTATCAAAGTGTTTCTCTATCAGGTAAAGTAATATTAAATTTAATATTAATTATTATAAAGTTTATACTTAACCTTAAGTCTTTCTGTCAAAGATCTGGATAAATTCGAATTATTAATTAACCTAGTTCTTATTAATCAAGATAAAATCAATTATTTTATTTTATTTGTAGGCAAAATCTTCGTCTCTTCATAATTTAGCTCTGCTAAATCAATTATCAAGATCATACTTGATTTAATAGCCTTACATTAAACCAACACAGAAATAGAATTTGCAGAGGAATTTATTGAGAAGCAAAACTTTCTCCACGAATGCATATCCAAATCACTTAAAATGTCTTTACAAAGCTTCTCTGCGAATTATCATTTAGCGATATGGGAATGCGCGAGGATATAACCTGGGACCTTGTGGTTCGCAGTCCAGTAACATAATCAGGATACAAAAGCGTACACTCGCGTAGCGTAGTTGTTAATTGGCTTATATGCTATTCACCACAATCTGACTACGTTAAAAACACTGGTTATCGACCATATGGACGAATTCTTTTTTTATTATTATTTCTTGTAGTTCAGACTTTCCTCTTTCTAAAATAGTGTTTTCTAGGAAAAGAAAGGTCTGACCTATCATCCAGGAGAATTTTAAAGAATTTTTTTGCTAAAATTTTTCTTTAACTTCAATTTTCTCAAACTTTAATTTTCATAAACATTCTCCACCGTTAACATGATATCTCAAAAACTAATAGAGGCATTTATATAAAAATTTCCGCGTGTGTTTTAAATACTGTGGTCAATGAAGTGAACCAAAAGTTTTATTGTTGGTTAAATACTTTTTCATTTATAGTTGTTTTTAGAAAAATTAAGTTGTAAATTTATGAGAAAAATGTATATATACGTATATTTTTACCAATAACTTCTTTGCGTCTCAAAATGTTTCTTAGATTTTGGTTCATTTCCCTCATCATTATATTCTATAACTTGTGCATAGAAAAAATAGGATTGCTGCATTACAATTTTGTGTAGAGTCTTAACCGTTTTAGTTAAATTCCATTAAAATTTATTACAAATTTTCCTATTTTTCAAAATATATTATATTTCCAAATAATATTTTTGTATTTATACGTTTATAATTGACAATACATCTAAAAACCATAAATAGTTTTTAAAGAAATCCAATCTTTCAAAAATATTCCTTCGAACGTAGTCGGATACCTTAGTTAAATATAAACATTTTAAATGCGATTTTAAATTCATTTCTGAAATGTCAAAATTTCAGAAAGAAATTCGTCCCCCAGCTTTTTTTGTTTTAAGAATGAGACCTTAATTGTGCCTCCTTTTCCACCAGGCTATCATTTTAATCAATCGATGAAGTATTTTTCTCAAAAAGAATCGTTCAGTAACGATTAATGAAAGGCCTAATGTCAGAAGGCTTGATGTGTATTCTTTAAGATTGTTATCTGGAAAAAGTTTTTTCATGAAATTCGAAACAAAGATGCTTATTATAATACTAAAATTTAGGTCTTCTTTTGTGAAGAATCTCATTAAAATAGATCAAACTTAAATTAAAGCTTAAATATAATAACATAAATCATATTACTTCTATGCATCAAAAGATAAATCATTTTGAAATAAAAAAAGAAACTGAAAAAATATAGTAAAAGTCATAGAAAAACTAAGCTTTCAGAAACTATGTGCAAGATTTTAAAGCAAACTCGTATTCGTTTTACACACTTTTCTTTGGATAATGAGATTATTATACATGATTACTAGTTTCTTTATATTTCTTACTGTTAATGAAATGGGCTTCTATTAACAAACTGTCCAAAAAATGTGCACGTAATATGAATAATTATAAGTAAATTAACTAAAAGCATATATAAAAAATCCACTTGCCTAAAATTATTTCATACGAATATATAATTTTGTTAGCTATCGGAAATTCTTAGCTTTTCGGCATTTGTTGGTCAGATATGTCGGTAAGCATGTTAGCCAGCATTTTGACACTTACTAATGTAATGGTCAATATAACTGATCTTGTGTTTTGAAGATTTTGTAGCATCTGGAAAGGCTACCTCGAGAAAAAATATGAGAAGTTACTGTAGAAGTCAAGAAGTTTTCACTTCCCCTAGATGTGCAGAATGGCGGTTAGGCTGGTTAAGAGTCCCATCATTATTGACGTGGCACTCATCCTTGTGAGATACTGCGCATGTAATACTCAGAATGGAGTCTTTTATATGCAGTTCACAGAATCTGTTTTATTATCTGCTGCTGCCAAATCATTCAGCTTCAGTGGGTGTTCTAGAGACCGGGTGGAGCTGTGTTTGTGATTATGGGGTAGGAACTACAAGAAACTATATTCATTTAGGTGACGTCTGATGGGTAAGGTGAGCATGTTTATTTTAACCTTTAATTCATTAGAACTGAAAATATTGTTTTTATTAGAAAGCAACCAATACATTGCCTCAGTTGGGTAATAAAATTTTTAAATGTTTTACCACTCAGCATTCATATACATATGTGTTGAATCTCTACAATAACTGAAATAAAACAATGTATAGAAATAAAGGAAACCTATATTTCTATTTCTAACAGTACCGTTATTTCAATTCCTTAAAAGAAAAAGAAAAAGCTTTAGAATGGAAGTTCTTTTCCAATAATGACAGACATAGTAGAAGATCTTATATGTCTGTGTATAAAGATATACACTACTATGCTTTATATTACTGATCAAAAAGTAGAAAGTTAATTTAGAATTGTTTCTGAGGTGTGTTATGCCATTTTTGAGGCATTACAATTTTTTTATTATTATTTTCAGAATATTTATTTCAGCTATTTCTAAATTATCTGGGATTCGAGAGATGTGTATGGGGGAGACTGGGACAAATTAATGATGTAATCAGTTGGTTGTTATAAATGAATCTGGATTTTGATCTAATTTTTTTTCTTTAAGTCCATTATTAAATGACCCTTTCTTGCATCGTATTTTGTTGGATAATTTTTATTTTATTTATTTTTATATAACCATTATTATTTTTGTATTTAAAAATTCACTTTATGTCATTTGTTTTTCTTTACGTACATTATTAAATGACCCTTTCCTGCATCGTATTTTGTTGGATATTTTTTTTAAATTTTAATATAATCATTATCATTTTTGTATTTAAAAATTCACCTTGTGTCAACGTTTGACAGTTGACAGAGATTCAATGATTTTGACGTTGAACAGAGATGGCAATCATTACAAAACTTAGCGTTTATTCTTAGCAAATATAAGATGGAAGAATAAATATAGTCTGATTTATTTGGCTATATTAATAATTATAAGATATGAATAGAGAGCGATTGTAAAATTTGATTGGTTACTGATTGATTGAGTAAAAATTTGATTGTTTAAGTAAAAAAGGCCTGTTAACGACAAGCAAAAAGCAGTAAAATGATGACGTCGTCAACTTATCTCGACTGGAAACGTTAAAAGTCTGATTTATTTGGTTGAATTCGTAATTATAAGATATGGATAAGTAGCGATTATAAAATTTGATTGTATGTTGACTGATTGAGTAAAAATTTGATTGCTTGAGTAAAAAATGCCTATAAACGACAAGACAAAGCCTGATTTCTTTGGTTGAGCTAACATGGATACAATATAAAAAAATAGTGACTGTGAAAAATATATTGTTTAAACGAGTTATATATAGCAAAGAATAACCAAATATCTTCTGTGCTCAATGAAATGCTATGTTGAAGATGTCTGAAATAACAAAACGTGATGAGCGAACTTTTAATGCTTAGCCGTGTGGGATGCTATGGGTATTAAAAAATTGGTGAAATTTGTGTAATGTGAATACAAATTAAGCCTTTTTTTTAAATATTGTCCGCTCGTCAACTTACCCCAGTCTCCCATACATGAAATTGAAAAATGTATCGGTTTTACTAATGCACACAAAGCAACAATTACATTTTCATTTTCTAAATAACCTAGATGAAAATATTCATTCCAATGATTTTGAAATGAAATATAAAAATAAGCATTAACGAAGACATAAATTTTGTACCATGCAGATGGATAGCTCTTATATACACATCAAATTATAATTTGAAAAAAATAAAAGAGAATTTTTATTAAAAAAATTTTAAATTCAGGAAAAAAAATTTGAAATTTTTATTTAATAAGAAATAAACTACATATGATGATGCAAGAAAATAAAAATAATTTTATATTTAACTTTGAAGTGGGATACCACAGAAAAACCTATCCCTTAGAAAAAAAATATTCTGTACTATCACATGAAACATCACCGTGGTCAGAAACTCTGACAACACTCAAGCAGAAACTAAGAACAATCTTTTGCAGCAGACAGTAATTGGTAGTTTTATGGTTCTTACATCTGCAGTCAAGCAATATTTATTTCTGCCCATCTTCTTTTAATGCCTAGTATTAGAGCCAGTTGCAAAGCACTAAAACGTTGGGAAATTACAGGTTTCAGATAAGCACTTTTGCAAAGCCCTAAATCAGAACTCTGCATGCATTCAGTTTGAAGTTATGACAACTTTTTCATGAACAAATTTCAGTTTTAAATGCCGTGATTACCATAAGAATGAATCTGTTGTTAACAATTGTCATAAAGTGGTTGAGGTAAGGAAGTGACATCTTGATTTTTTAAAAATACTCATTTATTTCAAATGACAACAGAAAAAGGTATAAAATTTTGCTGCTTAAAATCAATTATAAGATATAAAATTTCTCGTTAAGCTGGAAGTAAGTTCCTTTAGATTATGGTTGCACACTTTATTTAGCTTTTGTTCTTAAGCCTAGAACACTTATCAAAATTTCACGGGAAAACATTAAATTTCCTAGTACATTAATATTATTTGAGAAAATTCGACGAAATATTCCTCTAATAAATCTGCTTCTCTCTGCACTGGGTTATTAAGTCAAATAAAAGAAATTTGGAATAATATGTCATAAAAAAATATATCTTTTAATTAACCTGCTGGAAAATTTTAAATATATTGTTTCACATATTTTACATCTTCTGGTGAATATCATAATTAAGGTAAGCGCTATGGCAAAAAGTAGTTATACTGCTTATGCAGCAATACATATTCTGTTTATTACAATAATTGCTCTGTACCAGTAAATTGTGTGTTACAGTATGTATGTAACACTAAATTTCTCCGATATAAAAAAAAAATGTGAAATTGTAAAAGGCTTATCTTTATGTTTCAAATATATTAATTTCTGCAAAGTAAATAGACAAAATTCCCTGCTGATAAATAGATTTGAGACCGAATTTGGCTACAACAGACTTTAATATTTGTAATGATTAAATCAAATCACTGGGATATTAAGAAAAAGTGAAATTGGCAGCTGTTTTGATATCCTATAACTTATTTTATCAGCATATAAAGAATTTATTTTTAGTTGAAAATATGGATCTTCATACAGTTTGATAAATCAATATTTATAATAGGCAAATTAATCATGGATTTGTAAGGCGTACCACAAAAGAAATTTGAAATCAAAGGACTGACAATATATTCACTAAAGAAAAATAAAATAACAAAAATATTCAGAAGATAAGCATATATAAAATAAAAATACTTGGAAAAACGTTATCTACAATGACGCCCTTTTTATATATAAGGAGTAAATATTGGTGTTTATTCTATTTTAGTTTTTCTTTACGTTGATCCAGATGTATTAGAAGCAATAAATCTGAAAATGAAGATTATAAGATAAAAATAAATGTTTTCCTTCAATTTCCTTTGCGAGAATTATTTTAAATATGTTTACAAAGTAAGTATAATTCAAAATATGAATCATTCGTTTCCTTACATTTCATTCTAGCTTGCAGCCTTATTCATTTACATTAAGGATCGTTCATGATTAATCTTTCAGAATTATATAAGTATTCAAGATATATACAAATAAACAATGAAAAATACAATTTTGACATTTGAATTTGAATTTTGACTTTTCAATTATAAATGCATACAGAGTAAACAATTAGCAATTATTAACATAAAAATAACTGATTCTTAGATATATTACCTTTGAACTTAAAGAGAGATAAGGCCCAAAAATTATTTTAATAAATTCTCTTAAAAGTTAATTTAAAGAATATTTGAGCATTCGTATAAAATGAACTTTTAAAGCTGGAGTTTAAAAGAACCCATCAAGCAAAGAAATGGAAATGAATTTTATTACTAAAACAGAACTCTGAAATTCAATGTTTAGAATATGATTTTAACTATTGCATTAAACTGGACACTGGGACTTTCAAATAAGTATTACAAGAACTGTAATTTTCTGATTTCCGAAATAATACTAAATTTTTTCCTGAGTGTTTAAATTTTACAAAAATATAAATCCAAATTCTCAAAATATTCTTGCACTCCAATTGCTACAAAATCCACACAAATTCCTAAAAGTTAGCTTCTTCCAAATCTAGTACTTTCAAGCTTTATAACATGACTTCATATATGTATAGATAATAACAGCCATTCATCGTCTTTTATTTCTACAATTAAAGCAAAAATCTTTTAAAAGATCCAAAATTATACTGAATTGTTTTATTTATTGGCCAACAGTACAATATTTCAAATGAAGAGAATGTTTCTAGCATAGCTATTTTGACATCCATTTCATCTTCCGGAGAAATCATTCAAAATTTCCAGGTCGCCGATTCAAGATGGCTAGTCTCTTTAATGATAAAGAATGAGACAACCCATCATGTGTCTGGCTAGGAATTAAGTAAAAGGAAACGGTGCCATCAATAACGTTGGCAGTCATGTAAATTATGAATCCAGCCTCATTAATTTTCCTATGACATGCAGTTTTATTGAGTGCCAAAACAATAATTGTGATATTTATCCGGTACACGATATTAAGACTGCTTCGATCAGAAGGACTCTATAATTACTTGGCGTAAGGAATTAAAAAAAATTCAGAAATGCAAATGAAAAATATTTAAAACAATAATTATATATTTAATAATATTTTATATCATTTCAACTTTATTAAACTTTGAAATTTCTACTTCTCTTAAAGTATAGATAGCATTCAAATTTACTAACTAACATGCATTGAGAGATATATCAATTATTCTTTATTCTTAATACAACACGTGTTTGAAGACATGTAGTGCATGATTACATGAACACTTTTCCAAATAGCTTCCTCCACATTAGAAAAAAAGCAAAATATGAAATTACTTGACCATGACTACACCAGTGTGGATAAGTTGTGCACTGTAGAAAAAGATAATTCAACTATTTATAAGAAATGAAAATAATTTTTATCCAAAAATGAATGATGGAAAAAGGAATGTAGTCACGATGAGATATTAAGAAAATGCTCATTAGTGATTATTTTATAAACCAAATTGGATTTGAAAATAAAAACTGAATAAGTGCATTTGTGTGATTTTCAAAAAAAATTCATAATCCCTTCTACCAATAATTAAAGATTAAAACATTGAATATCCTTTCTTTTATATATTGTTATGTTCTCTAAAATTACAAAAGAACATTATTTAAGTAATGATTTTTATTTTAGTTCATTCACTGGATTTTGAAATTATTTCATGCCTTTAATAAAATCAAAATAATGCCTAGAAATAAATTTCGTCCCTTATGATGGCTATAAGAGCAAAAGAAAAAGAATATCTTTGGTTGATTTATCTTATCCACACGCTAAGCGTTTTGTTACTTCACAAGAAAATTAGGATTCCTAATTTTTAGCATTTCATGTATCAGAGTAAATCAGTTGAATAAAAACATCAGCATATAAGTAAGCACTAATTAGAGCGTTAAAAGTTCTTGTATATAATTATTTTAAAATCTAGGAAACATTGCTTTATTTTCTGAAAACTTATTAAATCATTTTTAACTATGGTTTTTGAGTAGGGAATTTTCATTTATTTCTGTTTCCATGAAGAGCAACCAAAAAAACACGATGTTTTTATTAAACTTATTGTTAGGACGAACTTAAGAGTGATTTAAAAAAAAACAGCAAATGAAAAGGATAACGCTCGTCTGAAATCAAATGTAAGAAATCAATAATTCATTTTGTTAGTTCATTTTGCAACGAATAGGGAATGGAAAACAAAAATGTAATGAGCAAAAGTTAAAAAAATCAACACACTTTATCCGTAAGACACAAAGTGTTTTTTTTCCCCCTTTCTTTTGTAATGTCAATGTAAACTTGAATCCGAATTCAAACTAATTTTGCGAAGTTATCGTTTTTCGAACATAAATACTTCAAATAAATTAATCGTATTCTTTTTCTTTTGTGCATTCTTCATTGTTTTATTATTTGACTAGTTTCCAAGATTTCACTTCTTTCAGAAATTCATAATTACCTTTTAATTATTGTCCGGCTGCCGAGATAGCTTTAGAATTAAAATAAAATTTCTTTTTCCCTTAAACTTTAGTTTTAATTCACTCTTAGTAGTATAAACCTTTCCGAGCAAAATAATAATTCATGTTGTCATTTTTAATGCCATCAATATATTTCTAATACATTGTAATATACAGCAATACTTGCTTAATAAATGCTCAACTGTTCTTATTAGAAAGATTCATATTCATTAATTCAACCAAAATGCTTGCCAAAAGCAACCTGTATGTATTCAATTTTAGACATGTTAGGCGCCGCTCTATTTTGTTGACTCTTCTGAGAGCCTGGCGAGAAAATTAGTCGCCAAGCATAAAGGGCAAACTAGAGAAGTTGAGAGGGGGGGAGGGAGAAAAGCGTCGAGTTATGGATGAGGATGAATCGCGGCGAACAAAATAGGTGAAAGATGATCTTGTTTTTTGTGTGTGTGTGTGTTTGTTTATATATTATGCTATGTGTTGTTATGCCGTGTTATGTCTTTTTTTCTAAATATATAAAATGAAAATATTACATCTAAAATGGTTATTCCTTATCTCTTAGAAAGGAAAAAAAAAAAAAAAAAAAAAAAAAAAAAAACCTAACCCATCACAATATATATTAAATATCGGAAATGCTTTTTAAAATTAAGTAATTGATATCAGGTATATGTAGCTTAGCAATACGATAACTTAAAAAACAACAGTAAATATGAATGTTTCAGAAATTTTTCATCTTGTGAATTGAGTAACTTGCATTCTATTGTAAATAATTTAAAATCTTAAATAAATAGTATTCCATTTCAGTAAAAGGTTTTGTTTGGAAATCATAAATATATAGACATTTATTTTATTTATCAATAAATATCCCATCGGGGTCACCTCAGACGTGGGGGATGTGTGTCCTTCGTCAGGGGTTGTACCATGGGCGGTGATGGCCTTTAGAACTCAGCCTTAGCTTCCGTCAATACTGTTTCGGCGCTCCGATCATTCAGATTTTTCTCTGTAACTCAGGGCGGGGCTGGGTAGTCAATTTGTGATTCATAAATAAATAATTTTAAGAAAGTGTATTTGTAGGTATATTAAAAACTTTCTTAAACCTTATGCCTATCTTTATCTTTTTTTTTTCTTATGAAATATCGCATAAACGAATATACTAGCCAAGAATTCCAATAATTAAAAATTATTTATAAATAATTAATTATTATTCAATAATTAATATTATTTTTAATGAATCAAGAAGTGAATATGGAAATTTTAAACTGAATTTGACTTAGAGAAATAATCACGGTCTCTTTCTTTGAAAATATTAATATTTAACCTCTAAATCTAAAGAAACATTCATCTTGATGTTTTCCAAAATTTTCCAGAATGTTTAGTTCCTATCAAATGTATATTCCAAATTATTTTGAATGTAATTTTTCAAAAGTCTCCTTCAGAACCATTTGATTACAAATCTTTTTATCAAACCACAAAATCAAAAATTGATTTGCCTGATTAAAGATTTTACTGCACTACAATGTTTAAAAATGTATATAATTCAGCTATCCTATTTATTAAATAAATATACAAATAATTCTGCTATCCTATCCTATAATTAATATGCAAATCATGAAGGGAAAACTGGTAATTTTCGTATGGAATTCGAAATATTTCCTTATAATGTTTTACACAGATTTTACTTTTGTCCTACACAGACGTTTTATATTTTACAAAAAATAAAACAGCTGTGCAAAAATTAAATTTACTATCAACCGCAACAAAAAGCAACGACTAAATACTTCGAAAGTTAGAAATCGACATGAATTGGGCTGCATTTAAGATTATTCTTAACCTCCAAAACACAAGAGGATAAGAAAATCGGCCGGAAAAAATGTCTAGTAATCTAAGTAAAATATATCTTGCATTCAGGATAACATTCGTAGTAAGAGCTTAAAAAACAGTACTAAAAACAATTGTGTATAACTTTAAAATGCGATTTTTCCTGCACTTGTGAAGGAATGCTTGTTTAATATACCAAAAAAAGTGATATCTCAACTTTTTTTCTTTTTAAAGAGTTTAAAAGTATTAACTATATGTGTTAAATATTTTTATCTGAAACTATT
This sequence comes from Argiope aurantia, assembly GCA_026543865.1. Classification (NCBI taxonomy): domain Eukaryota; kingdom Metazoa; phylum Arthropoda; class Arachnida; order Araneae; family Araneidae; genus Argiope; species Argiope aurantia. The sequence goes on along the minus strand of JAPMOR010096416.1, from coordinate 343,857 downwards.
TGTAACTTATGAAATTTGGTGCATAAGAAAGTCAAAACAAAATAGAAATTATCGCCAAATATATTTGAAGGAAACAAAATGAAAAAAGAGAAGATAGTGTCTTCATACATTCATCATGCATCCTATAATTAAAGGAAATTATTTTGGCAACATTTTTAACATTATTTTGTTCTGCTTCTTTTAAAAGAAAATTAAATATTTTGATGAAGGTTTCTTTCGGAGATTCTATATGATCCAAAACATCTTGTTAGTGTAATATTTCCAAAAGCAAAAGAAAAAAAATAATTATAGAAAAAGACTAATGATTTGTTTCCTTTAATAATTAAAATATTTTTTTGTATCTCAAAGTGATAAAATCTAATTTCAAGTTTTAAAGAAGTCATTTAATTCGTTTTGTATTTTTTTGCATTTGAATCAAATTTGTTTTAATATTTATGCTGTTATAGCACAATTTCTAATATAATCTCTCAGATGTATGTAGAAGCATTATAAATAGATTATTGTTACGAGATACGCCCCATTCAAGCGATGTAAATTGTTACCACTTCCACCAATTCTAAGAACTATTTTCAAACCCTGTTTTGACAAATGATAAAAGCTATTTCCAATAAACATTTTGATTCCAAGAATAAAGTAATTGTAAGGAAATATAATACAATATTTGATATAAAAATATCTATTCCATTAAAAGCATTTTCAAATTAAAATAGCAATTCAATATACACCACTCGTTTGTAGTAATGTGTGACATTAAGAAACTATAAGTTTGTTTAGATTCAATTTCCCTTCTCAAATCTTTAGCACTGAGAGATAAGGATATCTATATTTCTCCAGGAATTCTCTAACTTTCTGTTAATAGGCTTTGATAATTATTTTTTTTATTGCGACATTGCTCAATGATGTAAGGATTGATAAACAAGATAGTTTTTTCTGTATGAACTTTCTTGTTTTTCTTAAGACCTTACATCGTCTTTGAATTTTGTTGCATTTTCTAGCTTTTGTTGGTTTAAAATTTCTGTTCAATATTTTTATTGAGGATATCTATCAAACTATCAAATGTCAGACATAATATTAATAAGCTCAACGCAAAAATTGATATTTTAAAACAATGTAAAGGCTTATGAAAATCGTGATTAAGTTGTCTTGATGAGCATCACTTAAGTTGCTTGAGGGACTTAGTAATTTTAAATGGCAATGAAATTTTGAAGGAAGCATAGACCTGGCGCGCCACAACAGTAGACTTGGGAAGATTAGATGTCAGTTAAATCTATATATATGAAATTAATCACAATATAATGTCTATAGAATGTGCACACACTCAACATTTACATTCTTTCCTAATATGTAAACACGTCGCATTTAGATAACGTGTGACCTTTATATTCTAACTTGTACAAACATGCAGCCAGGATGCAAAAATTTGTGAATCTAATTTGACTGATTTTATTGTTTAGAATCACATCTGTGAATTATTTCAATTATTTTGGCATGGAAATTATTATGGCTTCTCTGGTTTATTTTCTTTCAAGCGAATTTCTCTTCATTTTATGATCTCAATTTCATGCATTTTAATTGTGTTCATTTGCGCACATTCATTTTCATCCCAGCATTTTTACTAAAAAGGAATGAACAAAAGTTTGTGCATGTTTATGACACTTCTCAATTTTGAAAATAATATTCGTATTAATTTAATAAATGTTAACTAAGAATAATTGAATGATAAATTTGAAAATGCTGATTTATAGATTGTCATGATGTTGTGTGTGTATTTTATTTTATGCAAAGCTGGCCTAATGCTACTCCTTAATCAAATGAAACTAAGAATGTAAAATGAACACGATATTAATAACCGAGAAATAATATTTGAACATACAAGTATAATTAATGAAAAAATACAAAATTTAAATTCTATTTCTTATCTACTTTGGGACGCATCTCATAATTTTGAACAGCTGTATCCATTTTTCAACTCTACAACAAAGTGAGAAGTTTTGACACTCGACGGATTTGATGTGTTGCAGTTCTGTGGACAAGATTTGATTGCTTGCAATCAGAGCTTGAACAGCCTTATGTGAAATTCAACCTAATTTAAAGGATTATATTAAATGGCATATTTTTATATAATAATATTTCAAGGTCTGTGGTGTATGGTTGAAATTCTATTTGATTTGCCTGTTTTGATTTCAAGTTGAAAATGCAGTATTATTTATTTTTAATTTGTAGCGTATACACACTTCCTGGGAATTCATTTGGAAATTTCTCTTGCTAATTAGTTCAGATTTAAAATTCTTTCCAATCTGAAAATATTTTGAAATAATAGTTTTAAAGTATTCAAGTTTTTAATGCTGAAATGCTTCTTTTTTTCTTAAATAGTTTCAAAATTTATTATGCTATTTGAATCTGTGAAAAGAATATTCATGATTTTTCCCAAGAACAAGAAAATTATACTCTTAAAGAAACATATTTATCAGATTACTCTTTTAGTAAAAGGTTTATGAGTTGACTTTTTAAATTACAATGAATAGGATACCATCGATTAGTAAAAAAATTCAAGCAATAGAGGTTTTTCTTCCATAATCACCGCCAGTACACTACTCTTTTACATGTTATTTTGTCTTTTATATCGCATGAAAAAAATTTGATGCTGTGAATTTACAATTTCAATCATTTCCAACATAATTATGTCCTCTCACAGGCACAAAAAACTATAAAGAGTAGATGGGTTTTCTCACACACTGAATCAGTTATTTTATTTGTAGATATAACTTGTATTCTAGACGCTTACTTTACCCTCAATTCATGTCTATCGAAAAATATTCACTATTTTTATTTACTGAACGTTTTATCGTGAAAATATAAATTACCTTCCATATATTTTAAAATAACTAAAATATCAATACATAATTTAATAAAAAAGCATTTTAACAGTTAATCAATAAATTAAATAAGAAATAATTTTCATCTTTAATACCTAGAAATCTCATTGTCAAAGATTTCCTTTCGCTTAAGGCTTCCCCGTAGAAAACAATTTGAATACGAATATTTAGGATAATTTTTAGAAATAGTTAATAGAGTAAAAATGCTCGAAGAAACATTATTCATCTTCAGGAGAGAAACAAATTTTATTTTTACTATATTGGTCAAAAATGAAGCTTCACAAAAATTGCGGGAGGAAAGATTTTTCTTCTTTACTTTTCCCCGTCTAACAATCAAAAGAAGTTTCTTTCATAAAGAAATATGATAATCCATTTCGCACATAAAAAAAGAGAATACAATTTTTTAAAAACTAATAAAAGTAGTAGTATCAAATAAATTGCTGTTTCAAGATATAAACGAAGAAATCCTTCTGAGCACTTTGTAGGCATCGGCTGTTTCATTAGAACAGATTACGATTACAGATTAAAAATTTATAACGCTTTCATAAAAAATGCAATCGAAAATTCAAGTTCGGTGTATCGTGATGGTATCATCCACACTCATAAAATATGGTAAGAATATTTATTTAATATTTAATAAGTATTCGTTTTCGTATTTACTTTATTATATTAATTATTTTATAAATTTTAGCAAAAATATTTCTTCTCCATTAATAATATACAAATTAGCACACACATTTACAGAAAGTTTTTCATACTTACATATTTAACTAAATTTTTTTTTCATTTCCTGTGTTAAAGAATGATATACCTCACGATATTTTGACAGATAATCATAAAACAAGCAAGAAAAATTATTCATTCTAATAAGGGGTTCGCAAGTAAAATGTTATTTTAAATGATAAATTAAAATATCATTTATTTGCTAAAATGAAGTCCTTAATGAAAAGATATGAAATAATTACATAAATTCGTAAATGAACATAAAAAATTTAAAGGGAAGAAGATTTAAAAATATTCTTTACAAAGTAATTATGCAAGAGTTTAAGGGTCTAGATTTAAATTCATTTTAATGTTAATATTAAAACATTGCAATTATTGAGTTAATGAATAAAATTGCAATGAATAAAATATTTCAATTAAATAAGAACCTTACTAAATATTAAATTCGTAATAAGTATAATAATTTGATTATCACCCCCTGATGAATAATATGAAAATGTTATAAATATGTAAACTATCTCATACGAAAATAAAAATAAAATTTTTCATTTAATGAAAAATATGGCATATAAACTGATAATTATTTAAAATTTAAATAGAATAATAGAATAAATTGAATGTACTTTTATCGAGGAGATATAAAAAGCCTTAATATTCTGTAATAATCATTTTTAAAGAAGTGTTTCTTAGTAGTTTTTAAATTCCTATTTTTATTCGTTCACTGCGCAATATTGCAACGCTTTATTACTTATATTTTTGTTTGCTTAAAATTAATCATGAATAATTTAATGGTTAAATTATTTAGGAATTATATAAAATAATTCTTTTTTCACTTGAAATGAAAAAAGGATTTTAACCGAGAAATTTTAATTAATCAAGATAACAAATTTTGAGATTACAGATAATTGTGAATGAATATTTAAATACAAAGTTAGTTTTCGATATTTTTTACCCTTCAGGTATTATACTTTCAAATGTGAAAGCGAACAGTTTCAAGCTTGAGACCTTATTGAATAATAATAAGAAGAAAGAAACTCGAAAAAATTGAAATAAGTTTTCAAGAAGTAAAAAGGCGTTTTCATCAAAGTTCCATACTTATAAAATCCTATAAAATTTGTGAATAAAATATTTTAGCGGGAAAGAATTTAAAAACATTTGTTTAATTGTACACACTGGTGAGATGGAGTTCTATTGGGCCCAGTATTTTTCTTTGGTATATTGATAAGGGATACGAGTATGAAATTCTAGAATTTTTTGAAAATAGAGAACTTCAAGGAAAGTGAGAACAGAATAAGTTCCAAATGTATATTAGGAGCATTACGCCAACCTTCCTTCATTGATTTCAGACATACTTTAGATTTTAATGAATATAAAGGAAAATGCCTGTCCAAACATAAAACTTGCCCATTTCGCATTGAAACTTTCAAACTAGAACTGATCGACTTCTTACTAAATCATTTGTGCTCTTTCTCTCTCTCTCTCTCTGTTTTACAAATACTTAGTACAAGAAAAAGCAAGATGAAGAAAAAGTGCTAAAAATGCAATTTTTATAGAAGCGAACAGCATAATATGACATATGTATTTACTGACGGATATACATTAATAAGTGCTCCTGGCTTATTTCTAGTATTTAATATTAGTCTATCATAGTGAATGTAGTAGAGAAGATTGGGGCATTTTAATGAGTGTTACAGGATAAAAAATGACTTTTTTATGTTCTATTTCTCAAACTTCAGCATCTTACAGATACTGCAAGCGCTCCACACTGCTAGATGCAAAAAATTAACAGAAGCCTTTGTCATAATTTTTTTTTGTTAGATGATTTCGTATATAGTGATTGACAGTTATAATTTTCAAAGTTTGGATTGTAATCTCTCTAACTAGCAGGAAGATATTTATTATTTGTTACATATTACTGCCATATGCAAAACACCTCTTTGATAATCATTTATTAATATCTTATTTCTGTTCATTTCCCTACACAAATTTTATTGATTCCAATCGGAGCAAGATAAGTGTGTTAAATTTGTGACCCCAGTTATCTTGCTTCTAACATTCCTTCTTCTTCATCTTATACTTTTTTATGATTGGCGCTTATATGAATTTCTTGCATATTTTGTGTGATTTTATTGATGAAAATAATCCACAAACCATACTGTAAGTCGCCTAGACATATTAGTAATATATTAAAAAACTCAACTTTGGAAGATATACTAGTTTCAAAGGGAATATCTAAAGCACAACTTGAACTTTTGAAGCAATAAAAGCAAGAGGCCGAGGATGTAAAAAAAGGAGTTATTACTACGAAACTGAAATTTGTTTTCTAAAGCTCAAGATATGAATTGAAGCTCCATAAAAATGTACAGTGCAATTCCTTCATGTTTCAATATCTATTTTTACCCTCCGTCAGGAAATTAAGATAGAATGTTGCAAAAACTATGCATGGTGGAATAAGGCATCCTCAAACTTAGGAGAAAAATTAACGATAAATTTAAAATAATAGAAAAAAAACGATTTTGAATTATATTAATTTGATAGAGTTTTAAACACAATAGCCCTTTTATTACATACTATTTTAGGTAATGCATTTAACGATGTATAATTAATAAATATACAGCTGTATATCTTCTAAGTACAAAAATGTATTCAATTTTTACTAATATTGTTATCTTGCCCCGTTATTAGGACAAGATAAGATTTTGCATTTTCTTTTTATTATGATAGAATAATATTGAATTGTAGCAAAACAAAATCCATCCAAGTATGTACAATACAATACCATTCTAATAATATATGCACAGGAAAACAATTTATCTCAGAAACTGTACTTCTCCTGTCTCTCTTATATAGTGAAAAGTGAACATCATTTTAACTCTAATATGCTATAGTTTAATTAATCATATCTGCATAATTTTTTTCGAGATCTTCAAATTCGCTAAGCTTAATTATCTTGACGACAGTTATTAAACTGAGTTATTATGGCAGTTACAATAGATAGATATATTATATATGATATTATTAACTATCATTTCATGACTAGCTATTAAATTTAATAGCTAGATCATAATTTAAAATAACCATCTCCAAATTTATCAAAAATCTAACTAAACTTTGTTTTCAAAATAAATGTTATATTTTAATATCATTTCAAATTTCTTGCTCTATATCATGTTTTATGATAGGATCAAGCTTTTTTACAAAAGCTATAAAAGTATTTCTAGTTAAATCGAAATGCAATTTTGACAATAACTCAAGATTTAAACTATATTATCAGCAATATAAAGATTGGCCTTTGATTGGAATTAATATTAGTAAAAGATGTAATTATATATATTCATCTCTGCCAACAAAAAAAATTGTTCATTGCAATACATTATCTTAAAAAAAATGACATTAATGAGAAAAGAAAAGTTTTATTTAAAAAAATAGAAAGTGTTAGTGTAAACTTCGATGCAACTAAGGGATTCCTATTATCATTACTTATGTTTTGCTGGATACTATGGTATTATGAGATCTGTATCATTACTATAATAAATTTATCAGGCTTCAGTTTATTGAAACCCAAGAAAGATTTATCTCGTAATGTAATGGTTCAATTCCCTCTCTAAAATATTACACAAAATAACCTTAATAAATAAAATTGAACTCGAAAAAAGAAAGATTTAAAAAGATACACCTGTTGCAGCAAAATAGTAGATGAATGGCGACAAAATTGTTTTGAATTAGAAATGACGGATTTTGAAGGTGGTTAGGTGGTGATAAGAATATGGAAGCAAAAATTTTAAATGCAATTAATTTATATAATAAAAATTTGTGTGCGAAGGTAATGAAAAAAAAAAAGAATTTTAATCTTTAAATGTTTGACAAAAATTCCATCTCTAGTACTTCCTATATTCTCAGTAAATCATATAAACTTTAGAAACTTTGAACGTAAATTCGATTATTTGATTCCATAGAATGATGAAGTATGAATGTGCACATGAAGATCTGAAATCATGACATAACAACAAAGGTTAATTATTAATGTTCATGTGCAATCAATATTATATTTTATGAAAACAATGGGAAAATGCAGGAGAATTCGTGTAATTACTGATTACCTTAAAACAATTTTTCTTTGGATTTGAAATTATTGAAATATTATCAAAATGGTTTATTTCTTAAAAGTTAATATTTGAAAGAAATTAGATTTAGACTTCCATGAGTCAAAAAGGCAAAAGATACACATTTGAGTAGTTCATGATATTTCTAGAACAAGTAAAAGCTATTTTCAAAATAAGCTTCCAAATTTCGCTATCAAAATTGTAACTCTTTTAGCGATAAAAAAAAAGAAACTAAATTTTTAAAATTGCCCAATATGTTGTAAAGAGAATCCGCATCCTGTTTATCGGTGAACAAAATTCATAGAATTAAATTTCCCAAAAATATTTGACTAAGTGATTTTACATAAGCTGAGTAAATTATGCTTAGGGAAAACAAACAACACTGTGTAAAAGAAGCGAGAATAAAAATTAAAAAGAATTCCGATTGAAAATTTTTACCTTCGAACAGAATTCCTTCCTCTTAATCTTAATTTCAGCTATTCACTTTCATATACTTTCATTTTCATACACTCGTGTTTATAATACTACCATTGATGTTTAGGAAGCATTAGTACTTTGAACACATTTGTTCGTTGGTTAATTAAATGATCTTATTTTCTTGTTTTTTTTATTTCCCTGCTCTTAGTTATACTAACTTTTATTCGCTCTTACTTACTTACTCTATCATGTCGATGTAAAAATGATAGGAAAATGGACGTTACGTAATTTCTTTATGCAGGTCATTGTGGAATGAAACATTTTGAAACGATGTTTTCCACAAAGTCTAATGAAGCACGAAATCTGAAAACTTCGATTATTTCTGACTAGCCGCCTTTAGCGACCAGCCGGTTCGCCAATCTTAATGTTCGTTTAAATTTTCAATTAAATATTTTAAGTAACTGGTCTCTTAAAGGATTCTCAGACAAAACATTTTTAATCTTCAAATTTTGATAGTCATACCAAACTTATACTGTTTAGATCGTTTCGTTCAATTTACTATATATATTTTGCTAATTTGTTGTCATTTCCGGTAAAACAACTTTAATTTAAAGTAGAAATGATGAAATTGCAATTAATATAAAGATATTTTTTAATTAAACCAAGCGTTTTATTTTATTTATCATCTTTATTGTTATTATTGAATATGAGTATTGCAAACACAATCGCTCGGTATTTAAGTCTTATGTGAACTACAAAATATTTTTCATAATTTATGTAATATCTCAAAGAATAATTCAACAAAAATTTCTCAAATTCAGCATAAAATTCAGTTTTCAGTTTTGCTTTCAAAATTATTGAAAAGAAATCAATAATAATATTTTGTTCCGGCCTATAAATATATTTAAAAAATTATGAAGTCTAAATTTAATGCAGTAATCCTATTCTGAGAAATATTCTGGAAACACCACATTTTAAATAAATGAATGAATGTTTCTATTTTCCACGATCAGCTAAGACTTATTTATGAAGTTTTGAATGTTAAAAATTTAGAAAAACTCAACATTTTCATAATCTTAGGCCAATTAATCTTGAGAAACCTGTGCGCTGATTGGCGTATTTTCTTTGAAACGATCGATGGAAAATCTAAAATTGTCCTTTTTTTATTGAATAGTAATATTCAAATTTTCATACATCAGTCAGTTTAAGTGATTGATTTAGTTGATTGGAAATTAACTCTTTTTATTTAAAATATTAGTGTTTCAAGAACATTTTGTTATTCCTGATTTCCACAGCAGAAGCTGTATGTAAAATCAAAATTCGTTATTTATTACAGCATTTATTGAATCAAGTTACATAAAATATAATCATTTTCCATTTAGATCATTTTAGCAGATCTGTGTCTTACTAAAGGTTTACAAATTAGCTGTGTCGCCCTGATTTGAATGGATATCCTGTTCGTATTAAACAAAACTTGCCTTAAGATAAAACTGATTTATTGGATTAATAATATAGATAGTGTAAAAGATCATAAAATAAATTTTCTTGAATTTATTTTTTAGGAAAAATAATATTTCATATTTGTTTCATTTCCTACAGACACATGCCGAAAATTATATTTTTGCATATTTCATTTCCAAAAACATTTAATTTATTTTTAATTGGAGCTTTAATCAATGTGATGGCAATACTTTGAAAAAAACAAATTTTTTCCCCATAAATGTGAAACGTGCTTGTGAAGCTTAAATTTTATTTTTATTTTGTACGAAAAAAAAATTGCTGAAAAATATAGTTAAAATATTTATTTAAAAATTCATTAAAAAATAGAAATTTAATTTTATGGTTAAAACATTGGTATCATTTAAAAGATAAATTTTTGATCTTTAACTTCATGTAAAATCTTTTTTGTGCAATAAAATTTTCGGAAGTTACAGCAGAAGCACTCCAAAATTTCGTTTAATTTTTAAATAAATAAAATTCTAATTAAAAATTCGAAAAAATAACCCCCAGGTGCACATTCCGGCATCCAAGGTATACACGTGCCAAATTTTGTAGCTGTAAGTTGAATAGTCTGACCTGTAGAGCGCCAACACACACACACACACATACACACACACACACATTGAACTTTATTATAAGTACTAGCCGCCTTTGGCGACCAGCCGGTTCGCCAGTATTACCGCTCGCTACAATTTTCAATTAAATATTTTAAGTAACTGGTCTCTTAAAGGATTCTCAAACAAAACATTTTTAATCTTCAAATTTTGATAGTCATACCAAACTTATATTGTTTAGATCGTTTCGTTCAATTTACTATATATATTTTGCTAATTTGTTGCCATTTCCGGTAAAACTTCAACTTTAATTAAAAATGAAAATGATGAAATTGCAATTAATATAAAGATATTTTTTAATAAAACCAAGCGTTTTATTTTATTAATCATCTTTATTGTTATTTATTAATTATTATTGAATGTGAGTATTGCAAACAGAATCGCTCGGTATTTATGTTAACTACAAAATATTTTTCATAGTTTATGTAATATCTCAAACAATAATTGAACAAAAATTTCTGAGATTCAGTATAAAATTCATTTTTAGTTTTGCTTTCAAAAGGATTAAAATGAAATCAATAATAATATTTTGTTCCTGCTTATAAATATATTTCAAAAATTATGAAGTCTAAATTTAATGCAGTAAGGTATCATATTCTGATAAATATTCTGGACACACCAAATTTTAAATAAATGAATGAATGTTTCTATTTTCCACGATCAACTAAGACTTATTTATGAAGTTTTAAATGTTAAAAATTTAGAAAAACTCACCATTTTCATAATCTTAGGCCAATTAATCTTGAGAAACCTGCGCGCTGATTGGCGTATTTTCTTTGAAACGATCGATGAAAAATCTAAAATTATCCTTTTTTTATTGAATAGTGATATTCAAATCTTCATAAATCAGTCAGTTTAAGTGATTTGAAATTAACTCTTAAAAGTCAGTGATTTAGTAGATTGGAAATTAACTCTATGACCACCATAAAATCTGTGCTTTTTCTTGTGGTGTATGCATTCTCCTTAATATCCGATCGAATAAAACATCACATACAAAAGTACTACATAGAAGAAACACATCAAAAGTAAACATAACATTTCAATAGTTGCCAAAAACAAAAGAGAGAAAAATTCTATTAATAAGCAGACGATATTTAGAAAAGTACAGATATTTAGACTGGAAAATGAAATTATCTGAAATTAAAAACACGCGCAGACGATATTTACAAAAGTAAAAATATTCAAACCTGAGAAGGAAAATATATGAATTATTCCATCAATAAATGCCATAAGTTTGTTTACATCTTCATTATTTTATTAAATATCAAAATGGATCGGGGACTGAATAAACACCCTGTATAGAGAGTGTAAAAGATCATAAAATAATTTTTCTTGAATTTATTTTTTAGAAAAAATAATATTTCATATTTGTTTCATTTCTTACAGACACTTGCCGAAAATTATAATTTTGCAGATTTCATTTCCAAAAAGATTTAATTTAATTTTAGTTAGAGCTTTAATCAATGTGATGGCAACACTTTGAAAAAAGCTATTTTTTTCTCATGAATGCGAAACGTGCTTAATCCTCATTTTTATTTTTGACGAAAAAAATTATTGAAAAACATAGTTAAAATATTTATTTAAAAATTCGTTAAAAATAGAAATTTAATTTTAAGATTAAAACAGTAGTATCATTTAAAAGATAAATTTTTTATCTTTAACTTCATGTAAAAATCTTTTTTGTGCGGTAATATTTTCGGCAGTTATAGCAGAAACATGTCAAAATTTCGCTTAATTTTTAAATAAATAAAATTCTATTTAAAAATTCGAAAAAATAACTCCCAGGTGCACATTCCCGGCCTCGAAGGTATACACGTGCCAAATTTCGGAGCTGTAGGTTGAATGGTCTGGTCTGTAGAGCGCCAACACACACACACACACACATTGAGCTTTATTATAAGTATAGATATAGATATAGATAGATATAGATGATAAGCCAGGAATAAAAAATGAACTCTCTCTCACTCACTTATGCACACACATCGGAGCGGATGGATTATTTTCTGTGTTGTGCAGTTTTGAGCAGAATCTCTAATCAGAAATAAAAACGTTTTATTAGCGTCAGGGTGCATTTTCTTGCACAGGTGAGGGGAGAATTAATAAAGTGTTTGTACAGATATTTTTGATTCGGTGTCTAATATAAATATTTGTTCCAGGAAAATGAGCTCACTCCGTAACTAGAAAAACTGCAAACTTCGGTTGCTGGATTATATTCTATAAAAAGCATATTCTATAAAACTTGAATACTTCAGTTCAGAACAAAAGTGATATTTTTCGGGAAATATTATTTATATTGCATTTAAAAAATATCAGATTTAACTTTAAGCATCGTTTTAGATGTTTCTGATATAAAAATTCTCCCGAGTTTTCGGAATAATAAGATTCGCAATTTTTCACATGAAATTATTATTCAGAAAAATAGAATTTAGCAGTTGAGTTGCGGGTGAACAAATCAAGAATACCAATATGAAATTATATTTCTTTCAGGGGATGATTCTTCAGACTTTTATTAACGCATTATTTTTTTTTCCTTTTTAACTTCAATCTCTATTCTTAAAAAAAGATGAAGAAGATCAGGCGATGAAAGTACTTAAAAAAGATTGCAATGCAAAAAGAGGCGATATATAGCAGAAATGCGATTCTACAAACGAACAAGTTATCAGATTTTCTAAATAACGATTTTACAATACGTAGTGAAAATTTTAGAATGACGTGGAAATGTATACATTATACCAAGAGAGAACCCAGGGTTATTTAAATCAAGGAATAGTGAAAAAAGTTAATATTTCTAAACTAAGTAAAGATAACCCAATATATTGCCACGCAAAGAATTTAGACAAGAAGTACCTGTCACAGCTTCTGTACGAATAGTTTGTGATATTCATCTTATCGAGTTAATGAATTGTTACAGAAAAAATGTTTTCTGTTTGGTTGTAATTTGAATTTGAATTCATTTAGACGTTTTAACTAGTTTTAGGCTAAACTGGATTGTAATATCAACGGATATTCGTTAGGTCTTCCTTGAAATTTCATGGCGGATAAAAATGAGGATGGAATTCCAATTTTGTGGACAGACAAAAACAAAAGCACAATGGCTGAGAAAATTCCAATTGCTAAAGTTTATCATTTCAACAGAAAATTTTGGAGGTTAATACTAGTCCGCTCCTACTAGCAGATGAGTGCATCAAATTAAAAAGTGCGAAGAAAGCTACACCGCGGCGATTTAACAACTAGATTCTTTCACATAAGTGCAAGATTAGGGATCAGAACACTCGAACAGAGACACTTCACACTGTGATATGTGTATCATGAATGAAAGAGGAATATAAGGAAATGAGGCACCATTCTGACGAATCAGTGAACAGCAGAAAGTTTTATCAAGTTGACTTTTCTGTTAGGAAATGTATTTGTACATTTAATCCTCCTAATACTAGAATGGCTCTGTTGAAATGTGTTGCTACTGGTTTGATTTGCAAAAAGCAAGAAATCATCAGACAGAAAAGAAATTCAATACGCTCTATTGAACAGGCAGTAAATATGGAAACAATTTGTGGCAAATAAAGTTCAGAAAGTCGCAAAACTGACGAATCCCAGTGCTTGGTTTCAATATTTAGGAAAGAAAAATCTCTGTGTAGAGACAATGCGCTCAATCTCTTTTATGAAAAGCGTTGAATTGGTTCATTATTTCCACAGTCTGAGGAGAGATTTTGCTTACTGATTATATTTATGAATGAGTAAAGCTGAACAAGAGTATAAGTTATCCAAACTGAAATTTAAAAACTAAACAGAATATCTTATTGACATTAAATGCTAACAGAACTATTTTTCATTGCGTAGTTAACCATAATAATATATTTTTTAATATAATTAAGTTTTCTGTTAAGGTTTAAGTTAATTATAATTAAGTTTCTGTTAAGGTTTGTTTTCAATTGAAAAAAAATGGAGTGTTGAAAAAGGAGAACAGGCATAAGACAAGCTATCAAAGACAGATTATTATTTAACTAAGCAATCACAGTTTAAGCAAAGATGACATTCATAATATTGATATTTCTCAGAATAATAGGATATTAAAATTATCTTCTTTTAAGGATATATCATGAGGTTATATGAAAGAATCAAAAATTCTCAGTCATCATATTCAGGTAAACATCCAATAATATTACCCTCTAAAGTTAAATAAAATGATTATTATCTTAAAAATATTTCAACTTGGATTCTAAAATTTGCTCTTTCAAGTTTGGCAAAAATATTTACTCAATCATGAGAGAAATGTTTGAAGAAAAATTAATGGATGAATAAAAAAAAAAATCTTAAAAAGGCAATTTACCAAAAGAAAGAATAACTCAAGTTAAAGCATTTAGTTGATAATAAATAAGCATATCTTGTTCATTTTTAATAAAACAAAGAATATCATGGGAAGGGTTCCGAAATCAAAGTTTAGAGCTGTATATTATTTTGACTAGTAACAAAAGCCATATATCTTGAGATAATCACCGATCTAACTTCTAGAGTTCTAACGGCTGATTTGAAAAGATTTATTTCAAGGAGTGCACTGCCTATTAAAATTTAAATAAAACTAAATAAAAAAAACTATCGCATTGTTCTGTGTATTTAGTTTGCATTACATATTTAATGAGAATCGCATGTAATGTTATGTTTTTATTTTTTATTTCTACATTATTCTGTTATTTGTTACTTATTTTGAACTAACCGATAATCTCGAATTGTGTATCATCTGCTAATTATTTACTAATTCTTTTATCTCGTATACAAAAAAAAAAAAATGTTTAAGCCATGCATTATTGTGTATTAATAATTGATATGTTATTGTAGAACATTGTATTTGCTTAAATTAATTTTTTGAATGAATAATCGAGAAATGTGTAAGATGTATAAAGTTTTTTAAGTTCTGCGATGTGAGCATGACAAGGTTGGGTGGCACACACTGACGCATGCGCGCTCCTAACTGGTCACGTGATGTCGAATGGTGGGGGTTTTTTTTTTTTTTTTTTTTTTTTTTTTTTTTTTTTTTTTAAATCCTCGGTAGAAGCTTAGAAGATTTCAGTAACGACAGGCGCGGGTGCTAACTTTTTAAATCGAAACCTCAGTTATTACTAAATCTTTGTTTTAATTGCTAATTAATGTACTGAGTTATATTTACTACGTTTATTAAAAAACTAAAAGATCATCGGTGATCATTTCATACTGAATGTCACTGGTTGTAGTCGCGAACAATTGTAAAACCATGTTTGTGGAAATACCATTTAAAAGGGCTGATATTCTAAATAAACTCAACAAATAAGTTTTTTGAAAATAAAGAGATTAATGTCAACTTATTTTACATTATCCACAATAAAATGTTATTTGTT
>JAPMOR010096416.1:194897-327855 GCA_026543865.1 Argiope aurantia | reverse complement strand
CTGAAAACTTAAGAGGAATCGATCACTTATAGTGCAAAAAATATTTAGGACCTCGAAAGAATATATGTTTGACTTTCCTC
Source organism: Argiope aurantia (assembly GCA_026543865.1). Lineage (NCBI taxonomy): Eukaryota > Metazoa > Arthropoda > Arachnida > Araneae > Araneidae > Argiope > Argiope aurantia. The sequence continues at coordinate 327,775 of JAPMOR010096416.1, read as the reverse complement.
TTGATTTGCTCTTTCCAATACTTCCCTGAAGGTAGGAAACACAAAGACATCCTGAAGAGAAAGAACTTTCATATCGATGGAGCTCGGGCTGGCTCTGTTTGAACAGATGCAGATGTGCCTCAGGAGCACTAGCATCCCTTCCCCGATTGTTGACACTGTCCTCTGCAAATTAAGCTCGAATGTTATCAGCGGGCACGAAATGCGACGGTAGACAAATGCAATATAAGTTGACGTCACTCTTCTCCAGTTTACTCACCACAGAGGAATGGCTAGTAAGTTTTAGAAAATGATGCAGCGCAATTAATTTTCTCATTTCTAATAACCACGCTGAACTCCTAAAGCAGGCCTCATATCGGAAAGCCTTAAATAAATAGAGAAACGCTCAGAATTGTTTGGAGACTAAGAGGATTTCACTTAGCAATTTCTAGTTTAAAAATTGTGGTTCTTCATCTTTTATCATAATGAATTGGTAGTACGCAGAAATTCTTTAATAATGTTCTCAGTTTAGTCCTACAGTGCTTAATTTTTCATTAAAAGATGTGTAAATCTTAAAAATTAGGCCTAATATTGGTAGAAAAATTCTCTAACTTTTAATTAAAATTAATTCATTACAAACAGCTATCTTTAAATAAAAAATCATTTAATAAAACTCTTTCCTCCCTAAAGTCTAAAAATTAGAGTGAATAACTGTGTAGTTAATTAATATATTCATTTGTTAGTTACCATTATATTAAAAATTAACCCAAAAATAAAAAAATAGGTGTGCGAATTTGAATCAAAGTTTTATAGTAGATTAACAAGGCATTTCTTTATGTATTAGTTTACAAATATTGATAATTTAAATTTATCTCATTCATTTATTTCATTAACTTTTTGCCTACATATAATTGTACAGACGAAAAAATAAACACGTATTGTTCTGTTCAGGCAGCATGCACACACACACATACACGCTTATATATTTTATTCATAACATCTGTTTCGGATTGAGAAAGAAATGCCGAGCTAGAATGAAATAACACTAATCATATCATATTTCTTCAATGTTTCTTTTCACAGTAATTATTATATATATATATATATATATATATATATATATATATATATATATATTGTAAAAAACGATGAATTAAATATAATAAAGCACATTCTTTGTTTTTAATTATTCAAGCAATTGTAATTTAATTTTAATGTTTATTTAGTATTATTTGAGTTATTTATTACGAACGATATGATCATTGATTATAGAAATATTAAATTCATACAAAAGTTTTTTTAATGAAAATAATTTAACTGACATTTGTTAATAATTAAAAAATGGAAACAGTTTTTCTCTAAATAAAAATTATATACATTATATAACTAGGAATCATCAAAAATCTTCCATTTAAATAGCGTAAAATAGAATGAAATTGAAGGGGAAAACATGAAATAAAAGTGAAAACGCTTGATGACTTTTTCAAGGGCCACGCTCAATCAAGGATTCAAACCAAACCTTTTTTCCGCAAGAGGTAGAACTTCCGACTCCCCGATATCCAAATCCCAAAAAGTAAGGCTTTCTATATACATTTTAAATAGTTGTGGAAAAAAAGGAAATAGAACAAAGAAAATTAGCTTTCGCTAAAAAAGATTTGTTCCCAACAGTCAAATTCCATAAAAAAACCCATTAAAATTTAAATTTGTGACTTGTAGCACTGAAAGTTACAATTACTTCATGGGGAAACTTTCTTTAAATTTATAAAAATTATTCTGAATAAAATTTTAAGTGAGGATAACTTTATAATTAAAAGCAACAAATAAGTTTCGGAATTTCTAAAAGCTAACAATTTCAATAAACTTAACACTCATGATTTTGAATATTTATGCAAAAACCTGCCACATGAAAAATTAATATGCCTTTGAAGAATTATGCATGACAAATATATAAACAGAGATTTAATTATAAAACCAACTGTCTTGAATTATGTAGATTAATATTACAAAAAATTATCTTTTTAACGGGATATATTTTTATAGATAAGTGAAAGCAATTTCTATTGGGAATAGCTTTTTCAAGTGCATTGACAAATATTTTTCTGTATTATTACTAGAAAAAAAATAATTAAGCACACTTAAATAAAAGGTTTCTAATGTATTGATGATTTACTTTTATTAAACAGAGATAATTCTAATTTCACAATATATTGTTACCCAAGAGAATTTAATTTAAGTGAAATTAACGAAAACCAATGAAAAACTGCCTATTTGGATTTAAAAATGGAAATTTCGAATGGAAAAAAATTTAATATGTATGCAGGATAAAAGAGATATACTTTGACTTCAAAATAATTAAAATAAGTAACATCCATTCTAATTTAAACTTTAAAAATTTTAAAAATTAATTTTATATGATACTCATTTTTATATGGAAAAACAAATGTATTTTCTCATAGTACATAAGTTATAAATTTTTTTAAAAGAAAAATAATTATGTACATGTATATTGTTCTTGAATAATAACTATAATTTAATTTGTAAGTGTTAAAATAATTATAAATATAATTTCAACTAAAATAATATTTAAAAATAACTATTTTGATATTAAAATCATTAAATTTTTAAATTTCTGGATTTAAACAAAATGAATTATTTATCATAACTCAACGAAGCTACACTTACATCGGAAATTAAAGAGAGCAGCTGAAATAAATAAAATTATATCTACAAACATTCTAAATGTTAATAATCAAAAAGAACAAGTAGAAAACAGGTGTTAATTTATGGAATGCAGAAGCAGATGGTTCAAAATTTTTAGTAACATACGATATGCTTTCTGCGCTGCCCGATTTTCGAAAGAAAAAAAAAATAGTTTTTTGAATGTAAGGCAAATTTTTTTTATCGATTTCTTTAAGGTTTCTCTTGTGGATAATCATTATTTATGAATTTTGCTGGATGTCAAAATATATCTATCTTGTTCAAAATGTTTTTACGATAACTACCATTCCATCTTTTGTATGCAATTAAAAAATAAAGGAAATATTTTTATGATGTCAATAATTTAACTAACATTTATCATCACTGAAGTTATATGCATATAATTATTTATCCTGCTTAAAAATAAAATTATGATTAAAGTATTAAGTGAATGAATATATATTTTTGAGGGAGATTTATTTTTTAAACGTTCATTTTTTATGGATAACAAGTGTTAAATATTAATTGAAATTGTTTGTAATTTTATTTCAATAAATTTTTAACAGAAATACGTGTTCATATCATATATTTTTTTAAAAAATTATAATTTAGGTATTAAAAGAAAATACATATATTTTTCCATATAAAAACTATTATCATCTTAATTAAAACCATCTTTAAATTGATAATTTAATTTAAGTAAATCTGAATGTTTAAAATTTGCATTCATACTTATTATTTATCGTCTCAAAATTAAATTATAATCCAAGAATTAGGAGAATAGATAATTATTTTTGCATGAAAAAATGTAAAACATAATTAACACTGTTTGTAAATTGTTAAATCAATTTGAAATAAGTTATAAAAGTAATAATAATAAAAAATGCTAGCACAGGATCGAACTGGGGTTTTCTCCTTGCTACGCCAGTGTCTTAGCCACTATACTATTCGCGTTTCGGTAACGGCGACACATTATTAGTATATATGGTATGCAGAAAGTTTGTAGGCCATTTTCTCGAAATTGACTTGCTATTGCGCTTTAATATTTTCGTGAGTGGAAATTCTAAATGTATACTACAATTATACTACAAATGTATACTAAATCTCATCCCGAACTGAATTTTCTACCTCGTGCCCTCCCCTTGTAAGAAAAATCCATTATTATATAGAATATTTAATTAATGGATATATAAATTCAATGTATGTTTTCTTCATAATTATATTTAATTTCAAACTGATTGATATGCATGGGTAAATCTTTATTTCTTGTCTAGTTTTCTTGTAGATTGGTATCTTGATGTGGTTTTATTTACCTTTGTTTATTAAGTTTGTATTAAAAATTTTGATAACAGTTTGTTTACTAAATTAGTAATTTAGTTTTTTAATAATGCATATTAATTCCTTTCTTCGTAAAACCCCAATTTTGGGGGGGTTTCGGATCACGAAGGATCAATACTTGGATAAAAGAAGGACTTCTTACCGAAAAAAAAAAATCCCTGGATTGAATCTTGCTTGAGGGTAACTCTTGATAAAGTCTTCAAACCGAATTCATTATTCTTTCAGTTTTTTTTTTTTTTTGCATTTCAATTGCATTCTATTTTATGTAATTTAAGGTTTTTGAGGATTTCTAGTATGAAAAGTTTCATTTGTGCTTCAGATGTTGCAGTATTGGCGCACTTTAAATGAATGTATCTTTCCCTTAGATTTGTTATTTGCTCAGAAATATTTCCTTAATAAGTTTCATAAAATGTGTTTTTAACTTTATGATTTGTATTTTTTAATACTATATATTATTATTTTGAGATATATGTTTCCACGTGATGAAAGTCAATTGTTTTTAACAAGCCAGTTTACATTAAATAAATTTTTGAATTTTTTACAGAGCAAGGTGATAAAGGTTTTTTGAGCAAAAATTTAGTTTTATGATCTATTGTTAAATTATTATTTATTATTGGCTTGACATCAAATAGTATTATTATTAAAGGGTATGGTGAGCAATTGGATTGAGAAATGATGAAATCATTTATTAATGGGAATGAAAAAGTTCTTTCTTGATGAATTGCATTTTCAAAATTTTAATTTTAGCAGACAAATTTAACCAATATGTCTTCATGACTCCTTCAATGACCAAAGTAAACAGATTTATTTATGTATTTCAGACTGCTTCTACTTATAATATCTTATTACAAGTAGAAGAAGCATTTATTATTTAAGCCCTGGCTTGATTAGTCAAATTAACACGCTTAATTGACCCATAATCGATGCTTCAAAAGGCTGCCCTTCACAAATGCGGTGGTTTTTGTTTTGCAATGAATGCTTAAAATGATCAAGCATTGAAACTTAGCAATCCTTTGACTCAGAAATCGATGCTCTACAACTAGCCTATCAGATCAATCCAATTAAAATCATTTTATTTCAAAGTTTCTTTAACGTATGATCGATATTTTATTTCAGAACATTTTACAAGGGATGAACATTTTTAACTCAATGAATGCTGAAAGGACCCAAATGCTTTTTCAACGAATCTTTGACGGCCAAATGTCATTGTGAAATTTCCTTCTGCTTTAATTAAAATTGAGATTGATTGATGGTATGTACTTTGCTTGTTAGAGAAACTCATCCAGACAAGTTTGGAGGATAATGAAGTTTTCCAAGAACTCTCAAAGAATATCCAATCATACATGTGTTTAATAGCTATCAGTTACGCGGGCTCACTTTTGTATATCAAGCCCTTTAAAACATGGGTTGTCATTGCTTTCAGAGACTTGAGTTATTTTTATTAATATTATTATTTATAGAGAAACTCAGGATTTTTAGTATTCTGAGGTGCCTGAACTGGAATGATCATAGAAAAGAGAGGGTTAATATAACTTAGCGCTCAATCACGAACGAAATTAGAATGAATGATTAAGCCGAATCTCAAATGAAAAACTTTTGTAATACGGATAAACGCTGTATGGCAAACGAATTAGAAATCTAAAATATTGCAACATATATTATTAATCATTTTATTATAAATGAGCAAATAGTAATAGTAAATGAAGTGTTTATAGGATTCTTATGATATTAATTTAGAAATTATACTTGATAAATTCCCTGATTTTTACACTGATGCGGAATTTTTCAAAATGAAACTGCTTAACTCAAATAACTAATTTTATTTAATTTGCGGTTCCTAAGTGAATAGGAAAATATTATTGCTAAGTAAAATACAATAGAAACAAAGATGACAAACTTTTTATCTGCGCTGCATCATCCAGCGAGAAAAGAAGATAAAAAAAGTGCTACTACCATTATTCAAAGTAGTTGTGAGTAAATAATTGAATATTTTTGTTATTATGATAAAATTTTAATTCAATCAATTTGCACTTTATAGTATGAGAATCCTTCAAAAAGTTGAAACTGTGCCAATATTATCAGTCCATATGCGTAGTTACGTCTGAATCTAGTATCAAATGGAATTATGTTATAAAAGTCTTATTAAAATAAAATAATTAAATTGCAAGAGTTTCTGTTTCAATTAAAATTGAATATTCTTAAATTGCAAAAAAATCACTTTATTTCAGACAATTCAATCATTGAAATTATTAATAGACTAAAAAAATGAGACCATTTATTATATGCTAGGGAATGAATGCCTTTTTCTGCTAATTTATTTTAATTGCCTTTATTTGTTTATCCTGTATTATTCTCTTAATGATGATATATTAATTTTGGTTACAAATTAAAGAAATTTGTAATATTTTAGGTATCGCCATTTTTTTCTTCTTCTTTTTGGGAAGTGTTTTTTCATAAGAAATAAAGATTTTCAAAATCAATTTATATTCAAGTACACTGCGATGGCAATGTGGATATGGTTTTTTTTTATCATAAATATTTTAAACAACTGCACGAACTGCATTAAAAATCCAGTTTCTGAAATCATTGGAAATATTGAGTCCATTTCGGATGACATTTGAGTCTATTAAAATGTAAGTTATGAATTGCCTGAAGCTATTTTTTAACATCTAATTTTAAAAAATTCCTTTTCGTTTATTAATAATAAGTTAATTTTGAAGTAATGGAATAATTGTGTTAGATATTAAGGTGAATCATCTTCATGACATTTCTTGAAAAAATTTGCGTCCAGTAAATTGCTTTAGCGTGCCTTTACCGTGAGAAAAAGTATGGAAATACTTAACCTCAACGTGCAGAAGCAAATTAAGTTTAACAACGAAAGTCTCATATTAACATTAGGTGCGTTCAATGTAAAGTAGCGGCAACTTATGAAAGCGTTGAAAATGATAACTTTATTGCTTCTGTAGCGTGAAATATCTTCAAAGCACGCATATGGAAATATCTGTGTCTCGAGCATTCACACTGCATTTTCGAGTCATTACAATATACACGCGATGTCGAGCAGTACAACCCACTGAAACGAATAAATTTTAAAAGTGCTTGTAAAGTACTTTCACGGATGAAGTGATTTATTCTTTTCAAATAAAATTATATTTAGTTTCTGAAATGACAAGACCAAATCCTAAAGAAACATGTTAATTCTAAGCAAATATATACATATAAGAGGATATTCATTTCATAAATATTCTCCAAATTCTCTCAAGCAAAACTCATATTATTCAGCACATTTATAAATTATCCCAGGTTAGTATCGAAAACCTATAAGCATGAAATGATTATTTTTAATTCATGAACTAAACTACTACAGATATGCTAATTGATAATAATTAAAAATCTCTAAATAATTTTTGATAAAATATGCTGATTGAACATCTGCAATCACTACCCACTCAGGAAAATAGTATATCTCCAAAAATAAATTTTGCACATGAAGAGTATCTTCAAAAATTAGCTAAAATATGCCTCTATCATAATATTTGTTCAATATTAATTGGTAAATGATCTGTAATTTGCAAAATGAAATGACATTTCATCTTCGTTTTTAATGTTTTGCACTTGCACTTCTCAGAATATGTACCTTGCGTTCATTCTCAGAAAGTGGGAAATATCCATTTTCGTGAGGAAAAATGATTCAGTAAAAGGAATTTTAACTCTAAAATTACCTATGAAATATTTTAAAAGCCTTTATGAAACTAAAAGAGTGGCATGATGATAGTTTCTTTTCAGATACTAAAGAGCCCAATCTGAAGACGTTTCGCATTGTTTTTAATTAAGGATTTTAAATTATAAAATTATAATTAATTATATTAAAGGCATTACTAATATATTATTATAAAGTATATACAACATCACGAAAACCAAATTATCTCAACAAATTTAATCAAAAAATAATTTAAAATTATAACTTTTTCTTAATTTTTCATTGTTAGATAAGCAATCGATAATTTAATATTCTATGTATAGTGGAGTGATACTAATTTCTTTTCCGTTTGTTTAAAATAAAATATAGGGTAATTAGAAGATAATCATTGGTTTAACCTCAGTGAATTAAAAAGGATTACATGTGTGAATATAGACAATATCTCATAAACAACGTAAAAATTTCAAATTTTTCGGAATGGCTCCAAATGTTCTATATTTTTTCCTTTCATGTTTTACCGACTCATAAGAAAATAATGATCTGGTAAATTCCTTCAAAGGCGTTGGATTATATCATCATGTATGTTAATAAATCTGTAATAAAATAGCTCAGGATCTCATTAAACATAGTTGACGAAGACAGCAATTGCATAGCATATTGAGTAAAAAAATCTGGCAGAAAGTAAAAAAAAAAAGAAAAAGAAAAAAAAAGAAGTTGCAAATCGTAAAATCTGGAGGCCTGTTAGGGCACCTATAAAGAATTAGGAAGAATTCAACACATTGTTATATTCAATGTTGAGGGATTTAGACGAAAATAAGTTTGAGCAAAATCTTTTGGTTCCTGTAGAAAAATGAAAATACTGAAATAAAAATTTGACGTACAATTCTTCTACTCTCAATTAGAATTATAATCTACAATTTACATTTCATAAATTATATTACTTCAAAATCCTTTGATATTTTTGTATTTATCTTGTAATCTATATCTATACTTATAATAAAGCTCAATGTGTGTGTGTGTGTGTGTTTTGGCGCTCTACAGGCCAGACCATTGAACCTACAGCTACCAAATTTGGCACGTGTATACCTTGGAGGCCGGGAATGTGCACCTGGGGGTTATTTTTTCGAATTTTTAACTAGAATTTTATTTATTTAAAAATTAAGCGAAATTTTGACGTGTTTCTGATATAACTTCCGAAAATATTACCGCACAAAAAAGATTTTTACATGAAGTTAAAGATCAAAAATTTATCTTTTAAATGATACTAATGTTTTAATCTTAAAATTAAATTTCTATTTTTAATGAATTTTTAAATAAATATTTTAACTATGTTTTTCAATAATTTTTTTCGTAAAAAATAAAAATTAAAATTAAGCACGTTTCGCATTCATGGGAAAAAATTAGCTTTTTTCAAAGTGTTGCCATCACATTGATTAAAGCTCCAATTAAAAATAAATTAAATCTTTTTGGAAATGAAATCTGCAAAAATATAATTTTCGGCACGTGTTTGTAGGAAATGAAACAAATATGAAATATTATTTTTTCTAAAAAATAAATTCACGAAAAATTATTTGATGATCTTTTACACTCTCTATACAGGGTGTTTATTTAGTCCCGGACCCATTTTGATGCTTAATGACTCATAAAATAATGAAAATATAAACAAACTTATGGCATTTATTGATGGAATAACTCATATATTTTGCCTTTCAGGTTTGAATATTTTTACTTTTGTAAATATCGTCTGCGCTGGTGGTTAATTTCAGATAATTTCATTTTCCAGTCTAAATATCTGTACTTTTCTAAATATCGTCTGCTTATTAATTGAATTTTTCTCTCCTTTGTTTTTGGCAACTATTGAAATGTTATGTTTACTTTTGATGTGTTTGTTCTATGTAGTACTTTTGTATGTGATGTTTTATTCGAGCGGATATTAAGGAGAATGCATACACCACAAGAGAAAGCAGAGATTTTATGGTGGTCATAGAGTTAATTTCCAATTAACTAAATCACTGACTTTTAAGGGTTAATTTCCAATCACTTAACCTGACTGATTTATGAAAATTTGAATATCACTATTCAATAAAAAAAGGATAATTTTAGATTTTCCATCAATCGCTTCAAATAAAATATGCCAATCAGCGCGCAGGTTTCTCAAGATTAATTGGCCTAAGATTATGAAAATGTTGAGTTTTTCTAAATTTTTAACATTCAAAACTTCATAAATAAGTCTTAGTTGATCGTGGAAAATAGAAACATTTATTCATTTATTTAAAATTTGGTGTGTGCAGAATATTTTTCAGAATATGATACCTTACTGTATTAAATTTAGACTTCATAATTTTTGAAATATATTTATAGGCCGGAACAAAATATTATTATTGATTTCATTTCAATCCTTTGGAAAGCAAAACTAAAAACTGAATTTTATGCTGAATCTCAGAAATTTTTGTTGAATTATTGTTTGAGATATTACATAAATTATGAAAAATATTTTGCAGTTAACATAAGACTTAAATACCGAGCGATTCTGTTTGCAATACTCACATTCAATAATAATAATAATTAGAAAATAACAATAAAGATGATAAATAAAATAAAACGCTTGGTTTTATTAAAAAATATCTTAATATTAATTGTAATTTCATCATTTATATTTTAAAATAAAGTTGAAGTTTTGCCGGAAATGACAACAAATTAGCAAAATATATATAGTAAATTGAACGATACGATCTAAACAGTATAAGTTTGGTATGACTATCAAAATTTGAATATTAAAAATGTTTTGTTTGAGAATCCTTTAAGGGACCAGTTACTTAAAATATTTAATTGAAAATTGTAGCGAGCGGTAATACTGGCGAAACGGCTGGTCGCCAAAGGCGGCTACTCCTAAATAAAAAAAAAGAAAGATTATGCATATCCATCAATTAAGTATGCAGAAAACTCTCATTTTAAGCAAAATGAATGCCATAATATGTTGTAAGATGATGCTTTTTTAAGGAAAAAATGAATAAAAACTCCTAAATATATTCACAAATATAACTTTCTTGAAACATCGATAATAATTAACACAAAACCATGATGCAGGTCCAATTTAGTGTTAAAATGATTATAAACACAGGAAGAAACATTTCTGTTCAACATTATCTCATGAAAAAATCAAGCTGCAGCGGTAAAATTGCTGAAAAGTCTAAGCGAACTATTCTGACATTTTATTTAACTGTTACGATACAGTTTAATTTATTTATCGATATGTTCCAATTATTTCCAAGTAATTTCGAGCCAGGCAAATTTCTTTCATGATTCTTGAATAACTATAAATGAGAAATGATTCATAAATTCAGGTTACAAAAAGGTTAAGTGCAAAAATTGATATTTCTGCATGAATAAAATGATTGTATATGAAAAATATAATTTATGAATAGGTGTGTTCTGATGTAGTTATTTTTTGAAGGTTTGCACCGTATTTTCTTTTTTTAAACAGTTCTTTAATACTTCGTTAATACAATTTCACTAAAATCAAACTGAACATAATCTATATTAGATGTAATATTTGTTTTAGTTTAATAAATCATTGTTGGTTGAATTGATTAGTACAGTTTAAACAAAACTGCCGCAAGGACCAGTTTAGCTAAATTTTACTCAAGTCTATTTGGAGAAATCTCTTAAACTAATATTAGTTTTCAATTAAAAAAAATATGTTAAAGTACATGAAGTTAATTAGCTTTACATTGAAAAGCAACACTTAAACGATGTGATTTAAATCAGCTTTATAATTAAATCATATAACTATTAAGTTATAAAACGCTTGCGTCTTGAAAATACGCTATTGTTTACTTTCCTAAAAGGCTAATTAAAGCAATTAATTATGTATAGTATAATGCATGTGTTAAATATATTATCTGGCTAATCCATTAAAATAGGTGTGAAGTGTGGGAGATGTAGCGGGACTTACAGAGACGTAGGGTCTTTATATGTAATGATTCAAAATAGATGAGGGAGGGATATTTTTGTTTATGGTACATAAATAGCATTTAGAATGATTGAATATTAGGAGAATTAAGAAAGGTCCCGTGATCTTAGAGCGAGTGTAACAAAATTGCTCTTGAATACAGAGGTGTGAACTGTATGAAAAGACGCTACGCTATGTTTCAAAAGAAATATATATGTGATTATCATCTCTTTCAAATCGTGGAGACTCTCATGTGAAGTCTGTTTTGATTTCATTAAAAGACAGGTAGGATAAAAATAGGAATGTTTATTTTTTCTTAAACAATACATGCACAAACTTTTAAAGAAAAAACATGATTCAGAAAGAAAATAGAAATTAGAATCGCATCGATGTAGATAAAAGGGAATAGCGCCTAAAACAACTTCCAGAGAAGCTCTCTTAAAGAAGTCCATAAGTTACAGACACTGGATTCCGATGTAATTTTTTTTTCAATATCTTAGTGTTCATTTTCTTTATTTGATTTGAGAAAAGTTTTATTTTTGCCGCAATTTTCCTTGAATTGTTGAAAATATTTATAAAATTAAAAAGGAGTAGATTTATTGCAGTGCAGATTGGCGTAATAGTGTCAGAGGTTGCAAAAATTGTTGATTTGAAGCATTTAATTGAGGATATTAATGTTTCATTAATTGATACTGAGTTCATGAAAAATGTTATTGATGATGTTTGTGAGGAGTTAAAAATATTAAAAAATCTGAAAATGAGTTTAAAATTGAATTAGTGAGGATTAGATTAAAGTGAATTAAAATTAGTATAATGAAGAGTTATCGGTAATAATGAAAGTTCCTTTGGATATGAAAGTAAAGGTTACTCTCAATAAGTCAATTGATGTTTTCATAAAAAAAATTGTTAGAACAGTTTTAATTAAAGTGTGGAGTAAATCTGAAGGATGGAGTTTCTTTTTTTTTCCTTGAGAGAGAGTATTTAATGTTAAAAATAAACCACAAGAGTCTCAGTTGTACCAGAAGCCCTTTCACTTAACAAAACAATGAATTTTGCTTAGAGAAAGGGCTTCTAATACTCTAAATTGTTTTACCGACAAAAAAAAATATTGAACAATTACGAGGAAGTTAAATCCATTGTTTTAAAGAAATTTGAGTTACAGCCCTCCCGCAGTTCTTGAAAAAAAATAGACGTTCAACAACAAGTTTTATTATTATTGTGATGAGTACTAAATTTTGAATACTTAAAATAATTGATAATTTCAATCAAATTGTTTAAATATCCGCCAAATAATCAACTGTTCATATTAATGTCCGATTGGTGGGGGAATGGTTCCGACCTACTGAGTTGGTTAAAGAGTGCAACGTATAACTTAATTCGAAAGCTAAGCAAATAAATGAAACAAGATAGAAGAAGAAAATTCGTAATAATAAAATTAAAGCTTGTTTCAATTTTTTTTTCAATGAGATTAAAAATTAAAAATGAGATGCTTGTCAAAAAAAATGAAAACCATCCGTTATATTTTATCCTCTCATAATGTTCAGTTCTTGATAAAATTTAAAATACTAAAAAACAGACCCTAGTTTTTTTTCTTCTTTTTTTATCGTCGAGTTTCCATTTTAAAAACTTGAGCCAATAGCACTTATTTTTGCTTGAAGCCGCTAGACAAATTCATTTCCTTAGAGAGATACAAAACAATTCGGTTACTAATGAAATAAGAAAAATAGATCGGAAATGCCAGAATCCGATCACAAACTGCGGGAAGAAACGCTGAATACAAGTTTTTTCCTTTGTCTGTCTCCAATTTCAGTCAGCTTTTAGCCGTCGTGACCTGATCGAAAATCAAAACAAAGTGTTTTATTGAATGCCTTGCTTATTTTGTCCACGATAAATTCAGCGGAAAGAGGGAATAAGATTCTTGTTAAATGCCGTTTTTCGTTCGTTCTCAATCAATCTAAGGGTTTTAACTGAACTATATTAAAAAGTATTTGATATCTTATAATGATGATAAGTTTCGAATTTTTTTTTTAGAAGAAATGATGCATTTTCTTTTGACTAGAAAATATTGAATAGAAATATTCACCTCAAATGAAATCAATCTATAAAATCTAAGACTAAAGAAAGACGAAACACATTATTCAGTAAAGTTTTATAATACATAATATTAAACTATTGTCCTTTAAAATACGAATATTATATCTATTATCACACCTTGTAATGAAATCCTACAATTTACATAAAAATACAAGCAGAACACAGTTCTAACTTTACTCACCATGTAGTTGGCGCTTGCTATGAACATTCAGCTTTGCTTTGGATTGGTCGACGTACGAATTGGAATTATACGAATAGCGTGATAATTTTCAAATATCTGTACATTTTGATTAAAACCAATTAGAAAATTAAAATATTTTCTTTCGGTAAAATCAACAATTTTTTGCCCTCGTCCCTTTCCCAACAGGCCCGCCCTGCTTTCAACGATAATGGGACGAACATTTTGTCGTAGTTACATTTTAAAGGGATTATTCAATAAAAGGAGATTCAGAAAAATTCGAGGAGTTTCTTGCATTAAGAGATTATTTAATTTTCCTACCACGCCTTATTTGGATGAATTGTAGAATGCAGGGGTTTAATCTTGGAAGAATCATGTATTCATACGGAAAATTGTCTTGATTTCACTGGCCTTTCTTTTTATTTCAATTATGTCTTAGTACTTATTCAAGTGCCTTCTTGGGTGAACTAGACTTTGCACGTATAATGAATCGACTCCGTAGGTAATAGTTAGTTCAAAAATGGGCACATTTTTTTGGCTAAAATATCTATTAGATTAATAAAATCGTTTTCAGTCAAAATTTAAATACCGTGAAGAAATAAGGAAGTTTAAGGAAAATAAAATAGTACTGATGATAATTCAAAATTACAAAATTGGTATCTTGCAAAAATTCTCCAAGATCAAAGAAAGAAAATGTGATAAAAGTAATCACAATAGCAGCAAATAAAAGCACTTTTGTTATACGGGCTTACACAATATATTTTATTTGGCATTGATTCAGAATTTCTGAATGCTTTTTTTGAAAATTCTTTAAATATTTGAGTTCATTCTTGTTATGATTATAAAAATTATATATGTGAGCTGTGTTTATAATGCATTGTAATAAGTATCAACAAATATTTGTAATTTTGTGCCAATATCTGACTATTGAAAACTTTGAAAAATTTATAAAGGTGGACAGTATGCTAAGTAAGTCTTGGCTATTCAATTAAAATAGCATTTCCGTCGAAGATGCAATCAGAATATGAGAAGTGATATGTAGTTAATGTACAAGAATGGAGGATGTAGAGAAACCGCAATGTGCGATAAAAGAAAGACTAAAAATGACAACATGCTTTTGAGTTCTTTTATTTATCGTACGAAAGTATTTCTCCAGTTACTGTATAATATTAAATTTAAGAAAACTCCAGTGGCCTTAGATCGAATAAAATAACATTTTTGACATACCTAGAAAATGAAAGTATAATTTCATTCATTTGAAAGATATTTTAAGGCGGAGTAAATGATCCCACGGGGCATTTAGGCATATTCTTAATATTTCTATTTAGAATAAAAAAGACATTAAAAAAGTCCTATTCTCCCTTATCAAAAGATGATGAGGGAAACATGGTGATAGGTTGTGGGAAATAAACTATCCCAAATTTCTTCTTAAACACCTTATAAATTCCTCTGACCTCAAAGAATCATTGCTCAATTAAGGACGTCTATTGCAGTGAAGTAGACTTGAAATATACTTTAGATCCGAGATATCCAAGATGTTAGAATTATATAGACACATAGGTATATCTACTATATATAGGTATCTGTACCCCCGATAAAATAAAAATGTCTGGAGAAACCATAATGTCTATCAACAAACTTATGTAAGGAATGTTTAGAAAAGAATGAGGATAAAGAAAATGACAGCATGAGACTGGAAAAAAATTTTAGAAACGAAAATGAGGCTCAGATTATAATTGAGACTATACTAAACTAAATATTAAATGCCAAAAAATAAAATAAGAATTACAAGAAAAAGTTCTATATTGTGTCTCATTTTTTTAGGATTAGAAATAATCGATGTTAAAAATTTTATTCGAATATTGTTATTCTCAATGTATTTAATTAGAAAGAATTGGCTCAATTATAGAAGAAAATTTTATCTAGGAACAATAATGAATGTTTTTATTGAGTTAAAAACTGGCTAAAAGATAATTCAGAACTTACAGATAAGATAGAATCGAACAAAAATACAATCAGTATATCCGGTTTAGTTACCTTTTATTTTATAGAATTATGAATTTACTTTGTCAGAGTCAGTCTTATCTGTTACTTACAGTGTAAAATTACATCCAAACTAATATCTAAATTTTCAATAGAAAAGCCCGGTCCTAATCCTTTAAATACATAGTGTTTTATTCATACGTACTTAATTCCATATTGGTATTAATTTGAAAGCTTTGATGTATATTACTTTTCCTTCTATGTTTATCGCAGTACAATGAAAAGAAATGTCAAATTATTTTTGTCACTTTCTATTGAGAATGTTTTATATTTGAAAATAATAGAATGCAATATTTGGCACGTGTAAATTTGAGCGTAACTAAAAATGCAGTCATTTTTCGAAAGGCCATAATAATGGGTTTTTAACAGTTTTCAAGCAGAACAATGAGTTTCACTTCAAGGAAGAACTTAACTGATAAGGTTTTATTTTGCTTAGCTTAAGAAAAAAAGCTATCAAAGAGGATATTTCAAAAATTCGAAAGAAAACTTAAACTCTTGTGATCATAAAATTGATATTGCTTAGATCGAGTAAAGAATATATTGTCGTAAATCTTTAGAAGAAGAGGTATTTTTTCTCAAATCTTTTAATTGAGTCTAATTTATTAAAAACTGATTATTTATAATTTAAAATTAAGATTTCTAGACATAAGTTTTGAATTTTTGTATTTTTTTAAATACGACATTTTACTTTCGCATATTTTTAATTTCGTAATAAAATATAGAACATACTGTAGTTGATTTTCTCCTTTCCTTAATAAAAGATTATTAAATAATTTATTATGCATATTCCACATTAATGTTTCTTTTTTTTTTTTTTTTTTTTTTTTTTTTTTTTTTTGCAAAATATATTAACGTTTTAAGGACTTCAAAAACAGATTATTTCAAATTTTAATTGTGTATCTTTTGCATCTTTTAATTGTATGGATTGGATATTTTCATGATACGAGTTTAACATAGTTCTATATATTTAAAATGATTGGTAAAATCAAAGAAAAAGTCACCCAGTCCCATTCACTAGACCGATTTCTCTATTTGGTTGAAAATTTATGACCCTTTGAAAAGTCATCAACGGTCATTTGCGTCTTACCTCATCTGTTTTCAAGAGAAATATTGAAACACTGCTTTTTAGCATGTTCCCTAAGAGGGGTAAAATCCTGACGGAGTTCCTCAGCTCTAATCTTCGTCCCCATTTCGCTAAATTTTATTTCATATGGTAGCTCATGACCTCTAGATCATCAATGATCACTGGCTCCCATCACTCATTTTTGAAGGTTATCGAAAATGAAAATGCTGATAGAATTTCCAATCTCACAACTAAACTCATGTTCCTAACCTTTTAAATATAGCTACCGAATCAGAATCGACTACTCTCATTGTGCAAGTTTAAATTATTATTTTAGATTTGCATACATTTTAAGCAACATGGTGTCAAAGAATATTTTAAAATGCATATTGTAGGTGATGGAAACTGTTTATTTAGACTAATGTCATGCTGAACTAATGGGTCTGAAATTTAGCTTAGAAAACAAATACGGTTAGTTATCAATGTCGGATAGAGAAAAATTAATTTATTTTGGGGCTTATTCGTTCTATAAGCATTGTGAGAACAAGAATTCTATAGGCATTTTTCATTGAGTTGAAAAATGGCATGATTACTGTTGAATTCATCAGTCCAATACACTTCAAATAAAAATATTCCCTCACTTTATTTTTGCAGCTCATTAAAAAGTCCATCAAATTTTAAAATTAGAAATATTAAATTTTCTAAATATTCCCGTTTTAAAACCAAATTTCTGTACCTAGTTTAGAAAAAGGATTCAATATTTTCATCGTATTCGTAATATTATAGTAGTATTGTCGATATCAACATTAAATTTCATTTTTGCTATCAAATTTCTAAGTTTTCCTATTTATGAGAAAAGATTGAACCGGACACATATTTGAAACATACGCATAATAAGAACTTATTTAATTTTATAAATAGTTTCTATAAATAGTTTATTTCTCTGTTTATCATTGCGAAAAGTGTTTTAGCAATAATGTACAGAATTTGCACGTTTCACCAGAAAATGAAACCCATTAATTTATTTCACAACTGCGATGAATAAAATCTGTTAAATGGTGAAATTATGCAGCTGTGTATTGACGAGAACAAATTGTGCTCGCGTGTCAAATTATATAGCAACTGTTTTAAGCTTCGTGCATCGCACTATTCTCTTCAAAACAAACGGAAATTATCTCTGTTTTATTAGTCTTACTTTACCTTTTCCTGTAATACTAGTGCTTATGTCATAAAACTATCTATTTGCTTTATTAGAGAAGAAACTGGTGAATAAAACTTGTTATACTTAAAGTAAAATTTTATAAAAATTCTTACAGATCATAAAATTTTTTTCATAAAAAAGCATTTTAATAAACAAGGAAAAACTATTATCGTTGAAACATATAAAAATATAAATTGTTTATTATATACATCGACTTTAGACGCAGATATAAAGCATAAAGGTGTTGACAATCAACATATATCTTTAGATTTATTTTTTTTATAAATTGCACGAATAAAATTTCCTTTACGCAAATTCTATTTGATTCTGATGCATTTATTATCCAACTACCATTTTGCATTGAAATATTTTGCTACTTAGAAATATGTCTTCCGAATAGGTTGACAAAGGGAGTGCACGGGTTGGAGTTAGGGATTAGTTTTAATATAATGGTAGTATACATTTAGGCTGTTCATTCATTAAAATATTGAAATGCAACAGCCATTTTGAGAAAATGACCCCCAAACTTTTAGAATAGATGTTATATCAATAGTTTGTCACCGGCGCTCAACTTTTAGACCTCGAAGTCGGCAAAGCTTTGACGTAACATTCAAGAGACAAGGTCCGGTCTTAGGCTTATGGTTTTTTTTTTATTTTACATTTTTTCCTTTCAAATTAATTTAACAATTTATAAATATTTTTAATTAACATGTTTTTCATTTTTTATGCAAAAATAAATGTTTGCTCTCTTAATTCTCGAATTGCTATTATTTTTTTAGAAGAATAATAATTAGAAATTCCCATGTGCTTTATTAAATTGATTATTTGATTTAATTAATTTTATAATCGATACATTATATAACGATACACTATATACAATTACTTAAATTAGTTATTTAAAGATGGTTTTAATTAATATGTTACTAAATTTTGTTCTCAAAAATGAATGTTTTGTCTCAATTATTGTTTAATTTTTAAAACAAAAATCATAAATTCCGACGCATTTTTCAAAAAAAATTAATTAACAACTTTCAATTAATATGTTACTAATTTTTAATGAAAAAACTGTCTTCATTCATACTTAAATATAATTATACTTTCAATTTATATTTCTAATTATTTAACAAATAAAAATTAACGACAAAAATAATTTAAATCATTATTATCATTGTAAAATCGTCAAAAGTTTTGAATTTTTGGATTTGAATAATGGAAAATTATTTGTAATAAATGAACGAAGCTGTATTCGAAAATTAAGGAGAGTAGCGAATAATTTATTTACTTGCAGAGGTTCTCAATACTAATAATCGAAAAGAAAAATCTACTTTTTCTTTTCCATAACTAAACACCTGCTTTCAACAAGCAGGTGTTTAGTTATTGAATGCATAGGCAGATGGTCAAAACTTTTTACGTTATGATACGGTATGCTTCGTAAGCTACCCAATTTTTTGAAGATAGGATATCATTTTTTGAAAATAAATGATGTTTGCCTTCCAATCGATTCCTTTATCGATTAATTGTGGATAATTATTATTTATCATTTGTGCAAGATGTCGAAAATGCATCTCATTTGCTCTGTTTTTACAAAAATTATTATTCAGGTTCTTGCGTGTAATATAAAATTAATGAAATATTTTAATGATCAACATAATTAAATTAGTATTTATTATTTAAGTTATATTTGTAATTATTTTTTGCTTAGCCTTTAACTGGGGACGTGCGATCTGTGAGACCGCTAGCGATGGATTTTTGGTCACCCCTACTCTATTTTTAGCTCAATTGAATGGATTGACCCTGTAACTTGCTCTTTTGTGAGCTTCGATACACGTGCACTTTTTCAACCGATTTCAGCGGATGCCATTTAAAATAATTCAATTATTTCTTTAACCGCGGTCTCTAAGACCGCGCCTCCCTGTTAGTAATAATAAACAAGGCTTAGCAGATGGCGCTAAATCTTGGGCCCCGCATTATCATCCAGTTTACTGATCCTATTATGAAGCAGTGTTCCAAACACTTTTAAATGAAGCAGAAAGTGATTTTAGTGATAAGGATAATTGTACAGAAGAGTTTTTCGATGATCAATCAACTGATTCTGATATGTATGTTCAAACATAATTAATTTTTCTTGTAAAAATGTATTTTGAAAAATTCATAAAATATATTAATATACCAAGGGATATATACACAGAATTTATAGGTTGATTTTTATACTAGGTCTTAACCTGTATGTTTAAAATGCTCTAGAAAACCGTGCTATGAAACCAATAAAAAAAGGGCTAATTTTACCCATTGTCAATTTTTTTATTTTTTACATAATTGTTGAATTTTACATTATATTTTTATATACCTTCATATACTGTAAAAATAAATATGATTTAAAATGTAATATGTTTTTTTAAGAATATTATTTATTGTAACATGTAATTTGAGAAGAAAACGTCTCTTCCAACGCATTTACTTTTTTCAATGATAATATATTTTGAAAAATTTCTAAAACATATCTATATATCAAGAAAAATATCTGCAAAATGTAGTGACAATTTTTCATACTAATACATTCATTAGAAAATTTAATGTGAGTGTAAATGAAATGCGGTCTTGTAGACCACCCCGCCCCAGTTAAGGATTAAAATTATAATTGTAATTCAAGTATTAGGTGAATGAGAATTCATTTTTGGAATATGCATGAGTTGTATATTAATTGAAACTCTGCGTAATTATTAATTTTATTTAAATAGTTTTTTTTTAAATTGATCTGTACTTATAAGTCAAGCATTAGACAAAATATTTATTTTTGCTTACAAAAATGAGTAACGTATTAAAATAAAAACATCTTTAAATCTTTAATTTAAAAAAAATAAACGTATGTAAATTTATAACTCTTATTATTCTAAAAAATAAATTATAATTCAAGAATTAAGAGAATAAACATTTATTTTTGCTTAAAAAGTTAAAAATATTCAAATTTAACCAGATAAATTTTTAAATAACTTTTGAAAGAAAACAAGAAAAAAAATTAAAAACACAAGCCCAGGTTCGCACTCGGGTCTCGTGAATGCTGAGCCAATGCCTTACATACTGAGATGTCCAGACGTTCAACAACTGTAACACATTATTAGTATATAAGAAATATTGAAAGCTTGGGGGGACATTTTCTCGAAATTTTCAAGCTGTTAGACTTTAATATTTTGATGAATGGATATTCTAAAAGTATACTACAATTATAATAAATCTCATCCGGAATTAAATTTTCCAACCTCCCCTTGCCAGCCTTTGAAATAAACAGTAGCTGTATAATTTCTCCAGAAAAAAACAGCGAACAGTTTTTCAAACATTCGATAAGAAACCTAACTGAAGCATTTTTACTTACTTTTGTCGGTGATAAAGCTTGTATTTTATACTTTTTGATATAACATCAATAAATATATAAAAGATATTTCATCATTTCATTCTGGAAGGACAATTAGTTGACAAATTATCGTATTAACGTTACACTATATCATCGACGAGGAATAGATAATTATTAGCAATTAAGTCTTACAATAAGTTCAAAAGCGAGCATTTTGTGGATGGCCTAAATATCATCATTGGGTTTCCTTTGTGATCAAATGATTTCTATTTAATATGTAGAGATGATAAAATGATTTTAATTCATAATCTCAATTATCGTAAATATTATAAAATGTCAATCGATGGATGATATATAGTAGTTTATGATGGATAATATATAGATTGTTTTTATCAAAAAATTTAGTTAAGAAAACACCTGTAAAGATGAACTCTTTAACTGATACTCTATTAGAATGTCCATGGAACACAATATCTTATTTATTCCTTATTTTTATGCATACAAATTTTAATTAATTAACTAAAATCAACATTGCGCTTTATTTGAGGAGTTGTTATTTTTATATTCTATTATTGTTATTATTATTTCTTTCGTCAACAAGGTACTTGCAATCACAATTTTGTTAACTTCTGAGATCATCGTAAATATTTGATTAAAGTGTACAATTGTGTAGAAATGCAATCTTAACTTCTTAAACTTAACTTATTTAAACTTCATTTGTATTTTCTTCATTCATAAATACTGTTCATATTCTAGATATTAGATTTCAATTTATAAAAGCCCTCTTTTAGATCAGTTTAATTCACTTTCACTCTTATTGAAGTTTCGGTATTATAACCACTATTTTCACAATAAGGCGAAAAAAATAGTCATTAAAAATAAATTTTAAAATGCCTACCGTTTATTATTTTTTAATTAAATA
Organism: Argiope aurantia; assembly: GCA_026543865.1. Taxonomy (NCBI): domain Eukaryota; kingdom Metazoa; phylum Arthropoda; class Arachnida; order Araneae; family Araneidae; genus Argiope; species Argiope aurantia. The sequence goes on along the minus strand of JAPMOR010096416.1, from coordinate 305,262 downwards.
AAAATTATACTGAAAACAAATAAAACGTCTATTAAGATTATATTTTCTCTAAAGTGGTAATATAATATTTTTCCAATTTATTCATTATTCATATTCAATGGTTGTTTATCCCTTTTTGATGGGTAACGAAAGATGATATTAAGGTCTTTCCCTTGAGTGAAACTGAAGATGTGAAATTCCAGCTAATAAAGAATACCTGTCTACATCGCAGAGATGGCCTTAAGTACACATTATGCCTTCACAGCTCAAGTCTTCCTTTTACGAAGTCCTTTCAATTTAACTGTGTGTGTTACAGATTCATATCTGTTTGTAACAGTCTTGTAATATATATCTTTAAAAGTTACAATAAGAAATCAAAATCAAGCATTATTCCGATTTACTAATGCTTTCGAAATGACAATATACAGAAATCCCTGAATTAAAATAGTAAGCAAATCATCCAATGTGGATTGAAAGTTACCAAGTAATTGATATGAAAAATAACGGCTTAATTAAAATAATTGAATGTAAAAGAGATGAGGGCTTATTAAAGGTAAATATTTGAAGAACTTTCACTTTTCAAAATTAATTGTATTGCTAATCAGAATGGAATGTCGTGTGTTCGAAAGGTCACAAAAATAATTAAAATATGTACAGGGTGTCTCAGAAAGGTGGAACAAGCGTTTATTTTCTTAACTGTTCCAATTATATGTATTCTTTCTTCTAAGTGTGAAGTTTCATCAAATTAAGTACCCTAATATATGAAAAACATTTGGGTGCTATCGAGGTTAATTATAAAAAAAGTTTTTACACGGCCTTTGTAACGAAAAAAAATTCAATGAGAAAATGTGTTTCCTACATTCATTTATAAACACACAAACTTTCCTTTTTCTGTCTGCAAAAATTGATGAGATATCAACCCTTTGCAATCTAATGGCACCTGAGAGGCACCATTCAAGACAGTGCATCGTTTTGACACTTTATTTTTCAATTTTAATTGTTAAAGATACCTACAAAGTGGTAAAAAGTCATAGATGAATTTTTCGTGGAAATTCAACTTAAAACAATTATATATTTTTTTATTGGGGGCAATAAACAAGCCCTTGTATTAAGTGAATAATTACGCCTTGTATTACTTTTCTGAGTGCAGGATTAAAAGGCAAATTTATTGACGTTTGCCATTTTTCTATACCTCAGAATGACATTTGAGAAATTCTTCCATTGTCATTTTCAGAGTAAATATACATATTACCAAAGGTTATTAAAAGGGCGTAATGAAACATTTATTAGCTTTCATAAAATTTTGAAAATTGTTTAAATAAGGTATTGATTGGCGTAAAAAATGTGTTCAAAATGAGTATCTTTGACGCTTATACGAAACTACATTCTTCTAACAATCCTTGTGTACAAGCATTTCCGTTCATCACTTGTAACATCACGACAGACTTCTTGAAATTGTCGGCATGGCTTCGTCTACCAGAGACATGTTACACATCGAAGAACGTAAGAAATCTTGTAAATAGAAATCAGCAGCTTCAATTCAGTTGATATAGGACATAATTCAAATGTCCAATCCAGGAATTCAACAGGAAATTCGTGATGTAAGCTAATCCAGGAATTCAGAATCCAACCAAGTTTTATAGCTGATATATGGAGAGAAGAAACGCCATCTAGTTGCGAGTATATTTATAGAAGTACTATTAAAGGCCAAAGAGTTCAGAAAAATTGTTATTCAAAACTAGCTAAATATATCGGTTACCATTCATAATATTGTTGTACAAAATAAAAAAAAAATAGAGCTACACTGCACATTTATAAAGTATTGCTACTGATGATGAGGAATTTGTATGAATTTTTTTTTCTTTTGAAATTCTGTGATCGTTTTGATGACTGAATTTGTATGAAAATGACGTTTGTCTGCCAGTATTACATTTCTGAGGAAAGGAAAATTTGATTCCATCTGAAATGGAGCTGAATCTTGAAACTAATCACGATACGATAGCAACTATTCATGGAATTCAGGAATGATGTACGAATTTCAGTAATTTCTTTAAAAGTATTATCTACATTTCTGAAATAATGAATTTTGAACTGACTGTTCGTACACAAACATGAAGGTCGATTTAAAAATAACCCTAATAGCACAATACATTGTACGCTATCTCCAGGATGCTGCCTGACATTTTGATTACTGGCCGACATCTCTAAGATATACTAACAATGACTTTGGGCATTTTGTGTTGATAGAGGAAGGAGCTAAAACGTCAGTATCTGAAAAGCAGGTATAACGTCACATCTTCCTCGGGTAAGTAAGAATCCTGCAGTTTGCTACTCTATTTTGTAAGTACATTTTCTAGAAGGATGCTGGAAACTCGAAAAGCAGAGATTTTATTTTTCTGAAATGAACGATTACATACAATATAGATCATTAAAATTTCGAAGCTCCTCGTTATTGAAATGTGTCCTTCTTATAGAAAGCTTAATATAACAACACAATTGCGAGGAAACAATTTTCTTTTCATTTTCAGTATTCCATAACTTCTCTGAAATATCTTAAATGATCAATTTCTCAAATTTCGATGTAATAAATGATTTTGTCTAAATCTGAATATAATAAATTTTCCATATCAATTTTTGCAGAAACCGCTCTAAATATTAAAGTAAGCTAATTTCTGCAAATTTTGTAGAAAGAAACATTAAACTTTATATGCATAAGTGAATAAGAAAAAAATTTTATTAATTGACACTTTTACAAACTCAATTTTTTAAACTTTTTATCATGAACCTCCAAAGCGTTTCCATCCAGTTTCACACCTTATTTAATGCAACTTTATATCTGGATATATATGTCTATTTGCAATAGTTAAGGAAATAAACATCTGCTCCATTTTTTGGAAACCCTGTGTATTAGTATTAAGTCTTTCCATCTGGGAAAAACAAATTAAAATATTAATTTCATAGAACTTAAAAAAATGACTGTTTTAATTATTTAAATTTATTCAAATTATTTATCTAGCAGATAGCACACTGTAAGTAAAACTAATTTTATAATGTAAATCTTGATATTTTCCCCCTTATACATAGAAATGTCTCTGAAGCATATTCTTCATCTCAGATGTTTAAAAAAAAGAAATTTTTCCAATATATTTCCATTTGAGTAAAAAATTAAATGAACCAAATTTTCCTCCTATGTTATAAAATCTATAAATCATGCACAAGTGGTTTGAATTTCTCCCAACTGGATAAGGTTGACAGCAGTGATAATCTTTATGTTTTGCATCATGTAACAAGAAGGAGGAAATTGTTTTCATAAATGGAAAGTGTCCTGCCATGTTGACAGCGTATGATTCAAGGCTGTGTAACATTCTGAAAGAGTGCTAGATAACATATTATGTACCGAAAGCCAAGGAAAGAGAAAGAAGACGGCAAAAAATAAAAAGAAAATAAAAACTCTTTCCCATCGTGGAAGATCATATCACACCAGTTCTTTAATAAGTTCTTGGTGACTTAAAAAGACATTACATTTAGGCGGAAATTGCTGCCCGGGGCTTTGCCGAGATAAACTTGATGATCACAGACACAAAGAAAAGGTTCACTTATCCCGAGGTTTACCTTTCCTTTAGTGATCCAATTTTTATTTCGAAGAAATTTCACTTCCAGTCTTTTCTGTGCACTGTTACATCGATGATTGAGGGGACTGAAAAGCGATTAGAATTTTTATATCTCGGTTTAAAGGCTCCCCATGAAAAGAACGGGATATCTTGTTTTATTACGCAATATAAAAAACATCTATTGAATTTTTAATTTGGAGTATATATATGAAAATATATTTACAAATTAATAGGATGAATTAAACTAAGAAGTAATATTTGAGTAGTCTGCAATTCGAATGTCTAAATTATTCAGATTATTCTATATAATACAAGAAAATTCAGATATAGCAAATAATTTAATATAGTTATAAAATAATTTTACTAATGCGCTGTAATTTGTTTTATGAATATATTTCGATATATTAATCATCTTATATAAAAAATAATGCATATGATATGATATGATATGATATGATATGATATTTATTGAATGGGTGTTTCAAATTCCTATTGAATATAAATAATACTTTTCATTAAATAAATGTTCAGGAATGCTCTCTTCTTACAGCACGTAATTTAAACCTCTTTCACAATAAAATTGTAGGTAACGAAAATAACATAATGCTGGATAGTCATTCATATTTTCAAAAAAGATTTAAGAATAAATAATATCGAAATAATTTAATGTTTAATAAATAAAGTAAGTAATTCATTACATATTTGACTTAAAAAAGACGTTTTAATTAAGGAAAATTTAATTTCATAATAATTGAGTTCAATTAATTATTTTTATGAAATTAATTATTATTAGTGAAAAACTAATAATAATTAGTATAATTTCAACTTATCATTATTGGTGAAAAGCTTAAGCGCAACTCTTTTACTTTGCCTTTGATAAAGTTGAAAATAAAATTATACGATCATTTAACAATTTAAGAAAGATGACTTTGATACGGAGTTATTAATTTCATAATTAATTTTAATTAAAAATAGTTCATAAATCGTTTCTTAAATATTTCTTACATTATTTACACTCATGTATTTAAACTTTTCTACAATTGCAAAACATATCAAAAATATTATGCCGTATAAAATTTAATTATTTTTACATTATTCGACGCGTAATTATTAGAAATTGAAAGAAAATAACTTTAAAAAATCAACAATTAGCAATAACATATGTAATGCTTAATATAGTTATGTTTATTCATGTAAATTATTTTAAAAGCACTGGGAAAACAAATAATGTGCATCATGGCGCAACTGAACTAGAACTGATGTAATTTTTACTGTAAAATTTTGTTATAAAATGTAAAGGGGGAAAAATGTAGTTTTTATTTCTCTCTTTACCGGGATCAAATCAAACATTCGTGATACATATTAAATTTTCAGTACCATTCCAGATTTTAATTTTAATGCGTATCATGCATTTAACCTTACTTGTAAAAGTAATTATTTTGTTTTCTGAAACAATTGTTTAGTTTCCTTAATATTTTTACAGGTTACATAATTCTATTGCATCAACAATAAGTATTTTTGAACATATATCAGCAATTAAGCCTTTGTGTATCTTTTGTTAGTACATAATACTGCTTCATTAATATATAATTACTTATATTCGAATAATTCCTCTTTGTCGTTATTACGTTAGCAATTCTAATTTAAACTGTATTGATCCATTAAAAATTTATAGCATACTTAGGTAGTTAGAATATTTTTATAAACATGTAGAATATGTATCTCGGGGGATTGGGAAAGTTTGTATGCTTAATTGGACACAATAATATATTTAAACTCAAAAAACTTCTTTCAAATTATAAAATTTCGTCATTTTGATGCTTCAGAAAGATTGCAAAATTTTCACTAAAAATAAAAAATAAAAACTTAAGCACATCGTTACGTCACTGATAATTATATTAATGACGTTAACAATATCACAATACTTTTGGACATTGTGTCATATAGTTAACGTTTACTTACTTGTTTGAATGACCTACGCGTTTGCTTACGTTGTGTGGCTGTGACATACGTAAATAGACTGCATTACTTCAAACGTTGCTAGAACTTTAATAACTCAGGTCTGCAAAAAAAAAAAAAAAAAAAAAACGATACACGATTTTTGAAAATTATTTTATATGGGATGAATATTTACATTAATCTCAATGCTGATTTCAAAAAGGCAGCTCATTGTATTTTATTTAAAAGGTAATTTTATAAAACGATTTCAAATTTTGGGGAAAGTAACTCAACTCGCAATGTTTTCAGATTTTTATTTTTAATCTATCACATTTTAAATATATATTTTACATTCATACCATTATGTCCTGAATTAAATAATATATAAGTTTATGAAAAAAGCTACAAATCCTTTTTTCTTCGGGGAATTTTTTTTCTGCTATTTTTTGGTGAATGTGAAAAGAATCTTTTTTTTCTACATCTAACAGTAATTTTCTCTCACGCTGGTATTCCATACTCAGTGCTCTATATAACTGGGTGAAATCTTTCATATTTCTTCTTGCCGTCCACATCTATATTCAAAGCGAAATTAACTGGTGTGAATGGAGAAAATTAACTTATAAATTCATTTTACAATCTAAAATCTTGAAATTTGTTGACAGCTTTTCCAGAACAAATTTGTTGTCTGGATGTCTTTCGTTTCTAAGCAAACTAGTTACTGCTATCTAGAAATATTTTCCTGTTCCTCTCTCGTTTGTTTTTAGTTTGAGCCAAAACATTGTTTCTTTTTCAGTTTTCTAATGTCAAAACAGGATGCGAATCCCTCCCGAGTTAAACTATGAAGAAATTCATAAAAATATTCGATTCAGTCACCTCCTTTTATAAAAGCTTCGCTTTATAAAGCCTATTTTTATATCAAACAATGGAACTAAACACATTTTGGGATTTATCGAGGATATGCTTTGTCTATTTTTGACTTCAGCTCCCAATGACTTTCAATGATGATCCTTTTTAGATTTTCTTTCCTTATATCATATTCTTTTTGATCACAGCTCTCCTATGAGTCTAGAAAATAAGGGGATTCGTATTTCATCTCTGTGGAAACAACTTGGATACCTTCAAATCGCTGTAGTGGCCATTTGTAGGGAATGTGTCGGGAAATAAAAAGGGAATGATGGAAGGAGACGTGCAGTAACAAGTTAGAGACTTAGTTTACACTTGTTTTGTTACAGTAACAGCTTGTCAATTTAGAAGAAAATCTCAGTTAAAAATATATATTTTTCTAGCTGAGGATTAATATAAAGCAAATTCTTGTTTAAAATCTAAAATATGCTTAATTATTTCTTAGAAATAACATTACATTGTACTTAAATATATAAGATTCATAAGCATAAAACCTGAGATTTGCATTAAAATTGTGTTCTCAGCAATTATCAAGAAATGAGCTTTCAAAACACTAACTATTATTAAGGCTATTTTACCGTCTCAGACTTGTAGTTATATCTCATTCTCCTTTTGGGACATTTACTTTAATGATTGCTTTGTTTTCAAGTTCAATAAATTGTGTCACTATTCTATACTTCTGATTTCAATGAATTTATAAAATCCAAACTGGTTTCCAGTTCCTACAATAAGAATAAAATTCCATCAGTTTTTAATAATTGTGATGATGACAACTTATTCTATTCTAACATTGAAGGCTATTATATCTCCTGCTTTAACACAGAATTCAGACTGACTGTTGAATGTTGTATTCCTTAAATTGTTATAATTAACATTATATTCGAAGATTTAAAATGTTATTTTTCATTTCAAAGTTTTATCATGTTTTATTGTTAGAAAGATCCCATTTGGATACGCCCAAATAAACTGACAGAGAAACCTGACACATTGACAACTGTGAGGGGACGTTTGGGTCCATTAAACTTTTCAATTAATGTAATAATTCTTAATTAGAACTACACGAACAAATTTATAATATTAAATACCCAAAAAATTCAAAGCATAAACAGGAGAAGGCGTCGTATTGATTGCTCGCTAATCGAATTATAAATCTTGGTTAATGTAGATGGTGCTAATTTAGCTTTCTTTGCTTGCGATTTACATTTAATGTCATCTGAATGATTACATACTTCTGTTTGAGGTCTAGAATGTCACTTTTTGAAGTAGATATGGGATGAATTGCTGAATTGCCGGAGTGGATGATTTCCTTTTTAATACAGCGACTGCTATATGAGGAAGCAGGACAATATTGTTTAGCTGTACAGCTTCATGTAGGATCTGGGCAAGCACTCCAGAAGTTGAAGAGTTATCCCGAAAGTTTTGTGAACGTCTTCGATGCTTTAATGGAACCAACGATTGAGTGCTTTGCTTCAAAAATGGTTTAAAGAAGATATATGATAGATTATAAGAGGTTCTTCAGGAAATTCAAGTATTGACACTACGTATGTTGTTGGCAACTTTTGTGTAAGGGTAAGCTATAAGCCTTCTCTTTTTAGAACAAATTTACAAGTATAGGTTCAATGTATATTGCTAACAGCGCTTATGTTAAGTCTTATTTTCTCTCTTGATGACATTTTATGTAGGTTTCTTCTACAGAAAATGTACAGTGAAGTAGTGTGGTCTCTCAAGAATGACTTGAGGTGGGGGCACGAAACTGTTCTAGGTGGCCATCAACTTTTATATGTACTAAGAATTGGTGAAATCAATACGTTAGATGTGGCTGGAGGATCGTATTTTTATTTTTAAGAATTAATTTAAATATATAGATAAGCATTGCACAATAGTTTCAAATGCAAAAATGCACAATTTACTACTTCTGTGCAGATATCTCTTTTGTATCCAGAGCATTCCATTATAAATTTGGAATAAAATATTATTATAGATATATTTGCTCACAGTAAAACAACAAAAACTTATAGTGTCACCAAGTGCGGTATGTTCATGCACATACAGTGTTAAGATAAATGAAGAAGTTTTTAAATATTATTTTGATAAGTATCATGCTTATTCTTACTTTCAACTGAAAAGCAGCAAATATAGTACGGATTTCGACGAATGTTAAGCTACTGAAAAGCAGCAAATATAGTACGGTTTTCGACGAATGTTAAGCTTTGAATAAATGATTTTTACTCTCTTTTACTATCCCAATTTAAATTCAGATTATTTACTTTATTGCGACATTAGAAAGTCTGTATACTTTATATTTAATTTAAATAATTGTTAAGCAAAGTTTCAACAAAATAGTTGAAATTAAAATATTAAGAATTTAATATTAGGGATGGTTCATATTATGAAATAATGTAAATCAGCTTCCTTTATTCTTGAATTCAGATATTGAATATTAAATCTTCTTTCCTTTTTCTTGAAATAAATATATATGCACTGGCATTATCTTGAAAACACTGAAACATTTTCTAAACGAATAACAATTTATTAAACTATGAACTTTTCCTTTAAAAATTATTATTCTTGTCTTAAATGACAGGGTCAAATAAGACGAATCATCTGATATATCTTATGTACGACCTGTCTCGCAGTTACATGCTCATAAAGGCATCCCGACATTTGAAGCAGGCTGTTAATTCTAGGACTTCCTGAATACCTTAATTTAGTGTTCACGCCCACTACGCAATCAGAACAGGCTCCGCACTAACAATAGAGAGGACGCTCCAAGCTGGCTGTTGAAATTATAAGAAAGTCGGTTAAAGGAAAGATAAAATAAATTAGTGGGACGTATTGGTAAATCGATAGAGCATCTTCCTCTTTCAGCTGCAGGTCTGATGGAATTAAGAAGTTACAACCAGCAGTCAGAAAACATTAAATGAACTTGATTATAAACTATGCACTTGGATCGCCACAAATGTAAGCAAATTACGTAACCGAGGTTGTAGAAGTTTTCGATTTGTTTTTGTTAACATGCGATAGATGTTTCAGCATGTGAGCTAAATGAAATTATTCAATATAATTTTACAAATTCCTTGAAAGATGAAAATTTTATTTTTCCTTCGCCTAATTTGGCACATTTTAACGTTATAGCAATCGTTTTTAAATATTATTTATTTGATAAAGAAGTTTTGAATTTACGTTCGGTTGCTCAAAACATTGGAAATCTGTAATTTAGTAACGGTGAGATTTCAGTCAAATTTAAATTTTAATCAAGTACATAATTTGCTCTAATTGAATAATCGGCGTAAAGACTGATCACCATGAAAAACAATTAGTGAAAATGCTGCATGAAAATTTAAGATTTCGACGACATGATTCCTTTTTCAAATTCAATTGAGGCTAGACTATTTAAAGTAATCGCTGTTGCCTTTAAATATACTCATGGCTTGTCAAATACTTAACTTGAGCAATTTTGAATTTCATTTAAGCATTTAAGTGTAAAAAATAATTAAGGGGTGTAAAAGTGTTTTTTTAAAAATAAAATCCAAGTTTCTAAGGTACTTATTAACATGAAAAACATTGATCTACCTTAAAGATATGAGGAGCAGTGTCTTTTCAACAAGAAATAACAATGCAAAAGAATCATTTTTATGTGAATTATAACATAATTACCCCTACTTATACTACAAATGGAATGTATCTCCCATGCTTGACCAAATACTTCAAAGCTTCCCTCTTCAGGTAACTTCAGTTAACCAAATCAGATATATGTAAAAGCTCTCATGTGATGAAAACTAAATGCCTTTATGTTAGAAAATATATATATAAAGATAAGAATACATGATCAATTCATACATGAAAATTGTATGCAGAAATAATTAATATAAACGAATTAATAAAAGATATCAAAATAAAGTGTAATATTATATCCAATTCATTTACAATAATGTAATCGTTCTGACACATAATCTTATATTGTGTTGCCTAATATTAACCGATGAAAATGTGGTATTAATATGTAGGTTAATTCAAAATGAATATAGCGATTACAAGCGGCTATAACTATTTGATGAAAAAGAATTTATCGATAAGATTAACACATATTGTAGACGGAACTTTAAAATTTACGGCAAATCACATAGAACATCTATACATACGTCATAGATGTTCTATGTGACTTCTTTTGGTCACATGGACAATAGCTACGTCGTAGTCCATTTCACTCTATATATTCTGAAGCATGTCTGCAGTCACCGACGCAAGGGAATTACAAATTTTTCTATTTTATATTATTACTAGCCGCCTTTGGCGACCAGCCGGTTCGCCAGTATTACGGATCGCTACAATTTTCAATTAAATATTTTAAGTAACTGGTCTCTTAATAGATTCCCAAACAAAACATTTTTAATCTTCAAATTTTGATAGTCATACCAAATTTATACTGTTGTTTAGATCGTTTCGTTCAATTTACTATATATATTTTGCTAATTTGTTGCCATTTCCGGTAAAACTTCAACTTTAATTAAAAATGTAAATGACGAAATTGCAATTAATATAAAGATATTTTTTAATAAAACCAAGCGTTTTATTTTATTTATCATCTTTATTGTTATTAATTAATTATTATTATTATTGAATATGAGTATTGCAAACAGAATCGCTGGGTATTTAAGTCTTATGTTAACTTCAAAATATTTTCATAGTTTATGTAATATCTCAAACAATAATTCAACAAAAATTTCTGAGATTCAGTATAAAATTCAGTTTTTAGTTTTGCTTTCAAAAGGATTGAAATGAAATCAATAATAATATTTTGTTCCTGCTTATAAATATATTTCAAAAATTATGAAGTCTAAATTTAATGCAGTAAGGTATCATATTCTGAGAAATATTCTGGACACACCAAATTTTAAATAAATGAATGAATGTTTCTATTTTCCACGATGAACTAAGACTTATTTATGAAGTTTTAAATGTTAAAAATTTAGAAAAACTCACCATTTTCATAATCTTAGGCCAATTAATCTTGAGAAACCTGCGCGCTTATTGGCGTATTTTCTTTGAAACGATCGATGAAAAATCTAAAATTATCCTTTTTTTATTAAATAGTGATATTCAAATCTTCATAAATCAGTCAGTTTAAGTGATTTGAAATTAACTCTTAAAAGTCAGTGATTTAGTTGATTGGAAATTAACGATACGATCGAATAAATAACGATAATATACGATCGAATAAAACATCACATACAAAAGTACTACATTGAACAAACAAATCAAAAGTAAACATAACATTTAAACAGTTGCCAAAAACTAAAGAGAGAAAAATCCAATTAATAAGCAGACGATATTTATAAAAGTACAGATATTTAGACTGGAAAATGAAATTATCTGAAATTAAAAACACGCGCAGACGATATTTACAAAAGTAAAAATATACAAAAATGAAAAGGAAAATATATGAGTTATTCCATCAATAAATGCTATAAGTTTGTTTACATCTTCATTATTTTATGAGTTATTAAATATCAAAATGGATCCGGGACTGAATAAACACCCTGTATAGAGAGTGTAAAAGATCATAAAATAATTTTTCTTGAATTTGTTTTTTAGAAAAATTAATATTTCATATTTGTTTCATTTCCTACAGACACTTGCCGAAAATTATATTTTTGCAGATTTCATTTCCAAAAAGATTTAATTTATTTTCAGTTAGAGCTTTAATCAATGTGATGGCAACACTTTGAAAAAAGCTATTTTTTTCTCAGGAATGCGAAACGTGCTTAATCCTCATTTTTATTTTTGACGAAAAAAATTATTGAAAAACATAGTTAAAATATTTATTTAAAAATTCATTAAAAATAGAAATTTAATTTTAAGATTAAAACAGTAGTATCATTTAAAAGATAAATTTTTTATCTTTAACTTCATGTAAAAATCTTTTTTGTGCGGTAATATTTTCGGCAGTTATAGCAGAAACGCGTCAAAATTTCGCTTAATTTTTAAATAAATAAAATTCTAGTTAAAAATTCGAAAAAATAACCCCCAGGTGCACATTCCCGGCCTCCAAGGTATACACGTGCCAAATTTGGTAGCTGTAGGTTGAATGGTCTGGTCTGTAGAGCGCCAACACACACACACACACACACACACACACACACACATTGAGCTTTATTATAAGTATAGATGGAATGTATAATATATATTGAAGTAGATAATAAAATTAACATCAGATAAATAATATATAATAATGAAAGTATTATCGTAAGTTTTATCAGTAATCATTTGTTATATGATCCGTGAAGACGACTATAATGCATTTTCCGTATTAAACTTCACTCAAAATTTAAAATTACTTTAAAGGATGAGGCTTGATAATTAAAATCTTTCTAAATGCACCATGAAAATTATATAAAAATTAGAGGAATGAAATTAAAATTCATAAAAAAGGCAACTAGGATTTTCGAAGCTTTTAGCTTTGCATAAAGTATAAATAAAAAGCTAAATTGTTGGAATTGATAGTAATAAAATTCGATATTTGTTTTTAAAAAGTGTACATAACTTTATACGTTATATGTAATTACGTATTCCTAAGTCTATGAAAAAGAAAGAAAAATACTTTGCATATACACAATTAAACAATATCGTGATTTATTCGAATAAAAATAAAGATAAAAGAAAGAAACCCCTTCAAATTGCGGGTGTGCCCTTTTTTAAACAAAATGAAGATTGGCATTAGTACTCCCAAAATTTTCAAATAGTCATCAAAACAACGCGATTTAAATTATTTTAATAAAATTTAACCTTATAAGCAAATAACAGCATTGGCTCTTTTCATAAGGGCATACAGTAAAAGTATGAGTATCTTGAGATTTTTGTTTATACTGTAGAGTATTAAATGGCTCAATGTTAATGAAGGTGTCTCGAGAAGATTTGGAAGAAGGAAAACGACGGAGGTAAGGATAAACTGACACCATAAAGCTGAACCTTTTTCAGACCTGTTCATTTCGAGCGATCATATAATACGGATACTTCTTTGACGAAGGTGGTGCTTAACGAGTTTTCTGAATTTTGTTCAACAATGGTAATTGAATATGTGAAACTTCCAGGTTGAACTAATAAGCGAAAACTCTTTCACAGTGTTGAGGAACAGAAAGCCTTGAAAGCAAAACTCATGATTTTGATATTTAGATATTTGACCTGATAAATCTTCTACTATAGCATAGAAGGTTTATCAGGTTTTCGCCTAAATTGGATATATGGTCGTACTAAAAGAAGTAGGAAATGGATGATTGGTTGAAGAAAATATTTCAATGCAGATCATTGAAAAATCGATAACATTGCTGTGACATTTGTTAAATACTAAAAGTCCAAAGAGTTTCTGGAAGGCACCAATTGTCTTCCTTGTATCAAATATGGCGTTAATATTGATGCAGGTTACCTGCAAATGCATACAACAGATATTTCCTTTTTATACATATTGAAATTTTATAAGATGAAAACAGATTAAGAGATTTTTCATATATCAAATTTTGTGCAATGTTTTCAGCTCTTTTTCTTTACATTGCTTTTTACTTTTTTGTTGACAGATTAAATAAATAGTGTGATTCTAATTTGGTTTACATCGTTTCATTATAAAATCAATGACGCTTACTAAACTAAAGCTTAGAATAATTTCATATCCATTGCAAATGATTAAGATGCACGCTATTGCATCGTATGATGTACTTGCTAAGAATAATAACTACAAAGAATTTTTTTTATTACTTTTTCTATAACTTCGAAGGCCTTGAAGTGTATAACTTTCAATTCTTTTACTCTTTCTTAATTACTGAGTGGCTAAAATAAATGATAAAGATATATGGCAGGAGGCAGTAGACATGCTTAACAAGGAAATTTAAATAAAACAGAGTTGAATGAGGTAATGTAATCATACTAACAATCCTACTTTTAGGCAACTTAGCTTGAAAAGTATATGGTTTTCAGTTCTTAGCGGGAGGGATTGTCTTTCTTTTCGCCAATGAATCGGAATCTTTAGGACTCGAGAAGACTTGATAAAATTCTTAGCGGCATGTTACTTTGATTATATGCTATTTTACAGAAGCATAGAGCCCCTTTGGGGTAGAGGGATATTTGCCTTTGCAAAAACTACTTTTTCAGGAATTTTTATTTTCTTAATATGGCAAATTTAATGATTGAGCGCACTAAGCAGTCGTAAAAATTTCTACTACTAATAAAATGAATATGTATGTGTGTGTTTGCGCCATATAGTTTGACCTACAACTACCATAAAAAATACTTCGGAGGTAGAAAATGAGCAGCTCGAACAAATTTTTTAAAAAAACTAATTAGAATTTTAGTTAGCAGAAAATTAAGCTTCAATTTGAGTTCCACAAAAATTTCGGAAGATAAAATTGCACAAAAATGCATTTGTCACCATTTCAAAATTTGAAATAAATTGTCTTCTTAATGATGCCATTTTTAATAACCTTGCTAATTTGTCCTGAAGTTTGGTAATTTTTTAACTATTTTTTAGATTATTGTGTTGCTCTGAAATTCAAACATTCTTTATTGTTTCATCAAATATTTTATCGCCTGATTTTCTTCCATTGTTGGAAGAAGGATAGCTTTTAATTTCTGAGTAGATTACAAGACGAATAAAAAAGTGAAATTATAATATCGCAAAATTTAGAAGATAGATGAACTGAACATTTGTATTTTAATAGCAGTTTCATATTAATAGGGCTGGTCTCTTATTACAAAAGTTCATATACACAATAAACAGAACGAGACAATTAAAATGGCATGGTTTAATGTCGACAGTTTGACGGAATCATGGACATGAGGTTATATCTGAAGGATTCAAATTAAATTTAATTTAATCAGTATTACCGACGAGCCACCTGGTTGCCAGATACATATAGCTTACTAATAATAACGTATTCAAATTCTTATAAAATCGTGTAAAATTATAAAAACTGTTATTTTTAGTAATATTCTATGAATGAAATTAACAAATTTTGTAAAAACATTAATTATTAATGTTCCAAACTTATGTAATGTCAGATTTTTTGACTTGTGTAAATTAAAACACTTAAATTTCATATTCATTACTTGCCTGATAATAGATATCACAAAGGGCACCTTAAGGCTTTTTATAATTTAAGGGTAAAACAATTATAGAACTAGCCAGAAACAGTTTAGAATAGCGTCACCTATACAAGAGTTAGAGGTGTCTGCAAAAGCAGAAAAATTTTCGAGTGTGTCAAACATGAAAGCTGCCTCCCCCTTCCCTTTTTTTTAAGGGTATGAGGAACAAACAGTTATTGCATTTTTTTTAATGAAGAATTTTGATCAACTCTGAGTGTTCAACTCCGTAGCACTTCCCCACTACCCGCCAGTCAATTGATGTTTTACGCGAAATATGTATATATGCGCTGAATAGGAGGTGACTTCCAGTTAACATTCAAACGACGGGCAGTTAATAGGCAAAAAGGTATACATAAAAAAGAGCAGTTGATAAAAAGTTTGCAATTTTTTATTTTGCAATATGTGGTATTTCGTATTGAGTTAATAATACTTTTAATAACTGATACAGATTGTATTGTACATTTTTTACGAAATTCGATATATTCGGGTGTGTAGCTGATATTCAAGGAATGATGTTTTTTGTTACTTTGCTGTCATTTAATTTTTCAAAAGAAAGCTAATTCTGACTTAATTTACTTTAACACTTTCATCTATCTAACTCTAAAAATATACTAGATCATTTCTATTTGAACTGTTAAAAAAAGTCAATTTTTTATACTTTAAAGATATAAAAGAACTCTCAAATAAAACGCAATTATGCATCAACTATTCTTGTGGCAACCGCCATGATCGAATTTACATCATAGTTCATTTTATTATAGTTTCTTGAGAAATTTTTAATGTTGTTAAATGAATGATTCAGAAATCCAAAATAAAACACATTGTAATAAAGCAATAGTAAAACATTCAACGATAAGTCATTTATATTAAAAATAACATAACTTAAAGTTATACCTAAACAATAAGATAACAAAAAAATTCATTTTGTAACTGAATTATTTAAAATATTATTTTATAAATTACATTACATTTTACACTTTCCAATACATATTCTCATACTTTGTCTGGGCATATAGCAAAATATTCCATATTTGTCTAAGAAAAAAATTTGGCATCTCATTAAAATCATTGGACTTGGTAAAACTTATTCCCTTATCATAAAAATCAATATATTCATTTCTTCTTCAATAGAGGATAATAAGTACACGTTCAAATACTGAGCCACTGAGAAATACCACAAATGAAGCTTGTGTTGCGTTTTTCTGAAGTGAATGATTAAAAGTCGAATATGTTTATTCCTCAAGAAAGGAGTTCAGATAAAAGATGACGAATATAAGAATTGTTTTGATCTAAGGGAATTTGGACGATGAAAAGTAAAATGTTATTGAAGAGTCGGTATATTATTTTTATATCGAATGTCTCATTAGGAAATGGGTGAAAGAAAGGATGAAATTTTTCTAAGGGCTATTTGTATCAGCTCTTTCATTATCGCGAAGCTTTCGCCGCCGGCTGATAGTTCGCTAGTAGACGTAACTTCTAAGGCCAGCCTTCAGTTATTGAGCGAAAAATCAATGACTGCTGAATGTAATCTACAAAAGAGTTCATTTTGCATGCAGTGACAAAATAAATTATCTCTAAATATCAATAAACCAATAGATTACATAGAATTTAGGGTTCCAGTTCCTAACCCGTAATAGGTGGTCTTCATTAACACAATTTCTTTCTTCAACGTATGAATTTTTCTGAACCTTTTAAAAGTAATAAAAAGAATTGTTACAATCGACAGGAATAAGGTTTATATTGGAAAGAATCAACTAAACTAAACTTGACTCTTCGAATGCGCAGTTAGAAAGAAAAAAAACCTCTCTATATTTTAAGAAAATTGCTAAAGTATTAAGAATCCTTGTATATTAGTCATGCAGCAACATTTCTTTCGTTCTTTTTCTATTTTAAATCGAGCACCTTTTGTAGAAAGAAAGTTTTCCGACTCGCCTTCCTACAAAATGTTCACAATGATTGAAAAAATTTGATTTCATTACAGTTTAATGATAATAATAAGAAATTAATTTATGATACTTAAATTATACTTAGAATGTTGAAATGCATTTTAATTTGAGTATTTGGAAGAAAATATAGATGAATCAAAACATATCATATTCATAATTGTCTCCCCATTTTTAAGCACAGTTTGAGATTAAAATGAAAAAAAAATGAATTAAATTATCATCATTCTTCAAACTTAAACTATATACTCAGGAAAATAAATTTTGTAATAAATATAAAATAAAAAAAACCTACAATGTTTAAATAATGCAGTGTATATTTGAATCATACACTGGATTATACACTGCTTAATATTGTTTTTATTTTATATTTATTCCAAAATTTGCTTTCATGTCTATATGTTTGCCAGCTATTAACAGACTTCTTTGTGTTTCATAAGTATATTTCTATGTTTTGTATTACTAATGCTTAGCATATGCCATCTTGCGGTATATTTGTGATAACACTCTCTTAATATAGATAAAACATTTTCAACGATGCATTTTGATTATAGGAGACCCATGGTGATGTGGCAGTTGTTTGTCTACAGTGACTCAATCAAACCAAGCTTCAAGTGTTATCCCAGATTTTCCTTGCATTCATAAGTTAATTTAGTAACCAATTATTCAAATACTATTATTCTTCATGAAATTCTTTTAATATAAAATGATAATGATATTATTTAAAATAATACTGACAACATACTATACAAAGGAGTCAAATGATACTCATGTTTTGGAAAGTAAGCGAAATATGCCTTATGGATCCCATATACAGAAGAACATCTTATCTTTTCTATCCCCAGTATTACGATGAAACGACAGTACATCAAGATAACTTGTCATTAAATGCTAGTTGAGTACATTAACACTTCCCAAGGAACAGTGACGTCACCTATATATTTTATTTTAACTGTAGAATATTCTAGTGTGGTGCATAGCATATAAGCCAGTTAACAAGTACGCTACATGAGCGTACGCTTTTGCATCCTGGTTAAGTTACTGGAGTGCTAACCAACAGGTCCCAGGTTCTATCCTCGCACATCCCAATCCGCTTCACTAACATTGCGGTGCAAAATCTGCATAAAAAAGTATTACTGCATTAATAAGTTTCTTCGGATTAATTTACATTTTCAAAATAAGTTAAATTTAAAATATTTGCTTTCAAGTGAGTCAATATACAAAATTAGTTATGAAATGCATTGGACTATTCAATAAACAAGCAAGAGAATTTTGATTCAATACGATATTTCACATTATTTCTAAGGGGATAGATCAAATATAAACAAGTTCATAAACAGAGATTTAGTATCTTTTATGACATGCCGTGCAATTGAGGAGTAATCTCCACTATGGCATCTGAAAAGCTTTTACTGCCTTCGGCTAATACAATAGAAATATTCTTTATTTTTACAGGCTGTTTTTATCTTAACATAATTATTTCACAAAACCAATATCCGAAACTATTAAACGGTCAAAAATGAAAGCAAAACTAAAAGTTTAACTCTAATAAAGTATATCTTTTCTATCACAAAAAATGATAAAAAAAAAGTATGTTCATAATAATGTTATAAAGTGTACTATGGTCTCTTATCATATTCATCGATATTTATAAATTTGTGAGAAAAATAACGTTAAAAAGAATAAAAAGTATAGTTAAAATGCAGACAATTTAATGATGATTTCTGTTCATCTTACACTGAGTGCTAGCTTACAATCAACGTGATAGCAAAAAAAAAAAAAATCTTGATGTTAATTATCTTGAAATGAAACCAGATCCACGACTTACTGGAATAAAAAAAAACAGCAATTAACCACTACCAGCCTAGTTAGTTTACTAATACCTAGTTTTATTTACTGTTTATGAGAAAAGAAACAACACAGTTCGCTATTGAAAATCTTACAAATTGCAAATAATGCAAGAAATTCAGCGCCTTCTTTTGCATTAGAAAAAGGAAAAGCCTCAATACTTCACACTCAATGCTTACCCCTGTTTTCAATTATATTTTGCTGCACATTCTCCAAGAAAATGCGAGTAAATCTTTTTTTAATTAGAATAAATTTTCAGAGAAGATGTCTTTTGGGTGAAAAATGTATGTAAAGTGAAGCGATTACGTGCGCGAATGTTGAAAAAAATATCGCGAGGGAAATTCACAACTTCTTCTTGAATATTCCCAGACAGCCACGGCTAATATTAAATAAGTTCTGACTTTTTCTCACTCACGGTACGGTTAATTAACTTATTACGATAGCCATGCATCACACTGAACATTGCTTTCTGCGAAAAGAAAAAACGCCAATGAAAAATAATGACAAGTTTATTTGCTTTTTTTCCCTTTCTCGTTTCTTCGTCTCTCCCTTTCGCGAGTTCCAAAAGATATCGAAGAAAAAAATTGGATTGAGTGTAACATTAGTCACAAGACAATAGACTTGAACTTACTGCTTAAAAACCACGATTAATGTTCACGGTTTTGAAAAAAAGCCGAAAAAAAAAACTATTCGCGAAAAGTGTTCGCAGCAGAGAACATGATGCTCGGATTCATTAGATCGGATGTTGTTTATGGCTTTGGCATTTAATATCTCGTAATTATAATTCTTTTCTGGAAGGAAAATCTTTCGGCTTTTAGTTTTTAAAGTAATTTAAGAATAACAATTTTTTGAAAATTTATTTTGAGTTCATTGAAAAATTTAGTTCATATCGCGATGATTTTTTTTACAGTGAATATTTATGAAAAAATAATAATAACTTATAATGTGAATTCGGAAGTAATTTTAAGCTATTATTATTAAGGTCTATAAATATGTAACTAAAATCATTAAATTTGTCCCAATTTATTTTGAATTTCAGAATATCAGTTATTGTATCTTTGATTAAATATTATAGGCCAAAAGTTTAGAACCCATTTACTGACATTTTTTTTAAAGAATATTAAATAAACATCTTTCTATCATTTTTAAAACTGAACTTTATATTTATTACTCACGCGTCAATCATTTTTCAGATATTTTTATCTTTCTTCTTTAAATATATTTCAATAAATCTTACGCATATATATTTTTGAAGGCTTTTCTTAATTTTTATATAGAATTCCCGTTCTCCTAACGACTTTTATAACACCCATTATTTTACCAAGGACTTAATAAAAGCCTTCGAAATTGCATACGTATAATTTACAGAAAAAAATACTGAACTTAAGATGAATCATTTCACCTCTTAAATTAAATCTGTTGGTGTTCGTTATATTTCAAGATTGCAACGCTTCAAAGCGATTTATTTAGGCGCCTAAAATAGATTGTAAAGTATTTGACCAATATTTATGCATATGCAATATATTATTCGTATTTTCCTGGTAAATGCAAGAAAAAACGGTCATTTAATTACATTGATTCATTGTTATTGTTTGTCTGAAGGTTTAGTTGAAAGTATGTTTGATAAATAACGAAATATAAAATTGATAAAACAAAAATCTATACTTATAATAAAGCTCAATGTGTGTGTGTGTGTGTGTTGGCGCTCTACAGGCCAGACCGTTCAACTTACAGCTACCAAATTTGGCATGTGTATACCTTGGAAGAGGGGAATGTGCACCTGGGGGTAATTTTTTCGAATTTTTAATTTTAATTTTATTTATTTAAAAATTAAGCGAAATTTTGGCATGTTTCTACTATAACTTCCGAAAATATTACCGCACAAAAAAGATTTTTACATGAAGTTAAAGATCAAAAATTTATCTTTTAAATGATAACAATGTTTTAACCTTAAACTTAAATTTCTATTTTTAATGAATTTTTAAATAAATATTTTAAATATATTTTTCAACAATTTTTTTCGTACAAAATAAAAATAAAATTTAAGCTGCACGATCACGTGTAGCATTCATGGAGAAAAAATAGCTGTTTTCTAAGTGTTGCCATCACATTGATTAAAGCTCCAATTAAAAATAAATTAAATCTTTTTGGAAATGAAATCGTCTGTAGGAAATGAAATAAATAAGAAGTATTATTTTTTTTTCTAAAAAATAAATTCAAGAAAAATTATTTTATGATCTTTTACACTCTCTATATTATTAATCCAATAAATCAGTTTTATTTTAAGGCAAGTTTTGTTTAATATAAACAGGATATTCATTCAAATCAGGGCCACACAGCTAATTTGTAAACCTTTAGTAAGACTCAGATCTGCTAAAATGGTCTAAAGGGAAAATGATTATATTTTATGTAACTTGATTCAATAAATGCTCTAATAAATAACGAATTTTTGATTTTACATAAAGCTTCTGCTGTGGAAATCACGATTAACAAAATGTTATTGAAACACTAATATTTTAAATAAAAAGAGTTAATTTCCAATCAACTAAATCAATCACTTAAACTGACTGATTTATGAAAATTTGAATATCACTATTCAATAAAAAAAAAGGATAATTTTAGTTTTTCCATCGATCGCTTCAAAGAAAATACGCCAATCAGCGCGCAGGTTTCTCAAGATTAATTGGCTTAAGATTATGAAAATGTTGAGTTTTTCTAAATTTTGAAAGCAAAACTAAAAACTGAATTTTATGCTGAATCTGAAAATTTTTTGTTGAAATATTCTTTGAGATATTACATAAATTATGAAAACTATTTTGTAGTTCACATAAGACTTAAATACCGAGTGATTCTGTTTGCAATACTTATATTCAATAATAATAATAATAAATAAATAGCAATAAAGATTATAAATAAAATAAAACGCTTAGTTTTATTAAAAAATATCTTTATATTAATTGCAATTTCATCATTTCCACTTTAAATTAAAGTTGAAGTTTTACCGGAAATGACAACAAATTAGCAAAATATATGTAGTAAATTGAACGAAACGATCTAAGCAACAGTATAAGTTTGGTATGACTATCAAAATTTGAAGATTAAAAAGATTTTCTTTGAGAATCTATTAAGAGACCAGTTACTTAAAATATTTAATTGAAAATTGTAGTGAGCGGTAATGCTGACGAACAGGCTGGTCGCCAAAGGCGGCTAGTTAAAAATAAAATGATTCTCAGTGGCAGACTTTATTTTGAACAAATTTGATTTTCACCACCAACTTTACTTTCTCCGACTTTGTATGAAAAATTCATTTTAATTTGTCAAAATCGTTTAAAGTTTTATAACATTTTATCTGTAAAAATTTATTTTTTCTTCAACTTTTAGACTATAAAGTCTGGACTATCGATAAGTCAGAAAAGTAAGTCATATATTTAAGGAAGCATGCAAAATTATAAATAATACTGAGGATTTCGAAGTTATTTTAAGCAAATAGTGTTCATAAGATTATCATTCATGAAAATCTTATCTTGTTAAGATATTATGAAATAATTTACAACATTAACATATAAGCATTTATTTGTTGATAATGTTCTTTGAAATTTGTCATATCGATTATGAAAAATATATTAAAATAATCAAAATGTAACATCAAGACAATGTGAATTTTTTTTTCTTTTATGCTTTTCTGAGGGAGTATTGAAGATGAATAAAAGAAACGCACACTTCCAGAAAAACAAATATTTATATTCCATTGTCTTAGGGCGATTTAAATTGGCATATAAACATTAATATATAAAAATTTGTAAATGAATAGAAATCAATTCTTGAAAATTCTTAAACTTGTCTGAAACTCCTTTATAATTAATCTATTTGATAACATTACCATCTCAACTATACTGGTATTCGAAAAATATCCTAAATTTTAATATATATATATATATAATTCTCAAATTTTGTACAAGATAAAACATATTTCCAAACAGCTCATTTTTGACAGAGGCAAAAGCGAGCGTGAAATAATTTCGTTATAATCGTTTCAAATACACCTTAACATTTCCAAATCATATGATAGTTGGTGTCGATATGGATGAATTTTAAGCACTTACCTGAAGCAATGTTTCAAATTTAAGCAACAGAATCATCTATTTATGCATCATAGTTCCATCTTTAAGGTATGAAATTCTTTTCGGTGCTTAATAAGAACACAAGTGTTTCTGTACAAAGCTTTTCTTGCATTACCTGCTCAGAGCTCGAGTCGACTGCATGTAGATGTACATATTCTTAATGCATATTTGTGGCACTATCGAGGAAAGCTCATAATTTCCACCTATAACTCATAGGCGCTTACGTGAAATCAAAATATTATCTTTTCATGTAATACGGGATGCTTATTTTCCTTACTTTCCTTTCAAATGAAAGATATCATGATTATTTAAAAGTTAGATTCGAGTCAGGTCTACATGTGCTATATATAAACATTCATTAATGATTATGCGGTTAAAAGATCGGAGATATTATTATTGTTATTTTCCTTCGAAGTCAGCTCTTCTGCTTTTATTTAAATAGTTTTATATGAGAGTAGCTGTGAGATATAATTAAAAATGTAGCATTTCTTAGCGCATTCATATTACAAAATTTTCAACTTTAAATATCAAAAAGTTCTTGACTGAAGTGCGATTTTTCATTGGTTGTTACGCTAACTTGTCCTAATTATACTGTTTGTGCATTTTATGGAATTTTCTTACTGAAACCATAGACATTCTTCAACAATAAATAGAGTTAACATTACTAAATACATAAACTTACTTAAATCACGAAAAAAATATGTGTCAGATTTAATCGTTTATAACTTGCTTTAGATAATTTTGAAGTTCATGTGAAGCATTTTGCTAAAAACATCACT
The DNA here is from genome assembly GCA_026543865.1 of Argiope aurantia. Lineage (NCBI taxonomy): Eukaryota > Metazoa > Arthropoda > Arachnida > Araneae > Araneidae > Argiope > Argiope aurantia. Next base: position 281,008 of record JAPMOR010096416.1, on the reverse strand, counting down.
CTATCAATCATATACGGAATTTGTATTCTCACAAGATCTTTTAATGATTAAATATTCAGTTATTATATTCATAAGTTTAATAAAATACTGGGTTCGACAACTTAATGGTTATAATTTAAATATTTGCAAATGTCTCTTGAAGAATGCTTTACAGCGCCTTGGAAATTGCAGGAACAATTTTAATTCTCAAAGGAAAAGAAGGATCTTTCAAGTTTTAAAAGTTATAGACCTCTCTACTTGCTTTATGCATGAGGTAAAAATTAACTTAGATTAGCTAAGATAAGAAATACTGAAAAAATGCACTAATTATATTACTCTAATAGACTATTCTTTTATGTCAGAGGATGCGTCTTCATTCATAACATAAAAAAGCGGGTAGAAATCTCATTACATAAAACTGAAACGTTCAACTATTAAGAAGTTAAAAATGCTCTTTTAAATTTATATTTGATAATATTCAGTAAATTCTTAATTCATCGTAAATTTTCCTTTTTTTTCAAGCACTGAATTCAGAAATTATGTACTGAATATAAATTATGTTTTATTTTCTGAAAAATAGGTTTTTGGCTCAAATTTAAAACATAATTAAATACTGAGGCTTTCCAAAATTGAATTTAAATTAATTATAATTTATGATTAGAAAAGCTCAAAAATATTGAATGTCTATATGAATAAAACTTATTATGTATTGTTGATACTGAGAGCTGATAATATATACGATTCTTAAGGGGATTCTAGATCCCTTTAGATATTTTTCCAAAACTTCATTTATTTAGCTCGGGAATAGGATACAAGAAAATCGATTCTATTAACTTTCATTTATGCAGTACAAAAATAATTTTACCTAAGTATTCGATGAAAATATTTTACTAATATATGTACAAGTATGTTTGTTTTCTATAAAACCTATTTCATACCATTTAATAGTAGAATTTGAAAAATTATTAGATGCACACAAGTTCGTATATAAATTAATAAAAGCGATTGGTAAAACCGTTTTTACGAAAATCGGTATACAATTAAAATAGAACTAATTACTCGCATGGGCGGTTAGATTATTCAAAATTTCAATCATAAACACGTCATATATGATCTAAGAAAAAAATTTCCTTAATCGAATATCCATTGATCTTGGTGCATTTAGTGATTATCAGGTTACATTTTTTGACAAAGAAGTCGGTGTGTCCTGAGAGGAAGCAGTAAGTACGATTCCACACATTATCAAAAAAATGTGAGCTTTGGAATAATTAACATGACTAGAGGTTTGTTGGTTGTATTGAACTGAAACATTTCTTAAGTTTCTGAACTGTTAGAAATTCAGTCAGATAACTGATAAATCATTGAATATAAATCTGGACGATGCTTAATTAACTATGATTTTCTCTTTGTTTTCTCACATTCTCTTCTTCACATATTTACTTTTTTCGTTAAATTATTTGATTATTATTTGACTGTTTCCTCATGACGTATTCGGTTTGTCTAGTTTTATAAAATTCCGTTATCCTGAGAGGAAAACTTTGAATTAAGAAGTTGTAGATATTAAAAAGATCTTTATAGTTTTATTAACTCGAGTAAATTTTTTCAAATGCACAAATTTGAAAAAAAATTATTTCTTTTAATTTGTGATAAAGTTTTTGGAATTCTATTTGGTAGTTGCACAATGAAGGAAATAACAAAATGTTCAGTAATAGACAGAATTTAATAATAATATTTTCAGGCCAATATATGTGTTATTTATTGAAAATGCATGTAATTACTTTTATAATAGTCAGAATTCGGGAAATGTGACAAAAGTTTATTCTAAAAAGGTTATTCACCTATTTTAAATCTATCATAATGGTCGATTTAGGAAAAAAAGTGTTCAAAATTAAATTTGAAGTTAACATTTCGTCTCTGTTCTTAAGTTTGAATTCATCTTCCGATGACCATTCCGCTCGCATACACTACTTTCTAATGTTTTCCAAGAATCAATCACCATAAAGTTAAGAATTTTTGAATACCACAAAATAATTTCTAAGAAATGACTATTTTTATGTTAGAGAAAATTTGAGTACTGCTAAGCGCAATTTGATTAATAAACCAATAAGAAATTTACTGAACAAAATTCGATTTTTTTTTTTTTTTTTACTAATGGCTACAATGAAAAAAAATTGTGCGATTAATTTTTAAAACATTTTGGCTGATACAAAACATTTCCAATCCAAATATATTCTTTACCCAATGAGAAATTTCAGCGTGGAAATGTATAACTAGAAATGCGATAGTCCAATGTTAGGAAAAGTGATCTTAATTGAAAACGTATCTTTTAGACGAGGGAATATGTGACAAGTCTCTGGAGGTAATCAGAGTTACTGTTGTTCATTTAGCGACCTCCATATAGAGCTAATTATCTTCAAAGGGATAAGTAGAAGCTTCGACAGTCACTAGGTGATTAAAGCTTGAAGAATACGATGCTAGAGAATTAATCTCGATTAAACATGACGTGAACAGTATTTAGACTCACTGCTTTAATTATGTTACAATGTATTAGAAGGATCCTTTTGCAATCAAGATTATAGATTCCAGATGTCTGAAGAATCTATAGAAATCCGAGATGCATCGTTATCTTTATATCCTGAATTAAATATACTTTAGAAGAAAACCAAATAAAAAATTCTTTATATTAAAAATATATTTGATAAAAATTTGAAAATTTCATTAAAATAATTATTTTATTTTATTCGCAATGCAAACCATGTTAGTGCAAGGATAATTTTTTAAGAAACTTTTTTTTCTTTACGAGATAAATCTTGCCATTTCTTTCTTAAGCAGTAAAGAATAGGCAAAAATAATATTATCCTCAATAAGCTCGAAAGCACTTTCTTTTTCTCATCGGAATCACTCTCTTTCAGAAAATTCAGTAAAAATTATTGGAATTAATCACCTTGAATAAATGATTCTTGTATTGAAATTGTGTCTGTTAAATGTCGAGAATTTTTGTAAATCGATTGTGATTGACTTTACATTAAAGATTACACTGTTTGTATTTTATACATAATAAGTGATAAAAGCTGGTAAAATGATGGGGATGTACCTAGAGATTGCTGTGTTAGTAACAGAGATCAATCGATTGTCCATTACAAAGAAAAAAGTGGGACGAGACTGTACATAACACTCAGTCTCAAAGATGGTACTGGCGTTGTGTTGTCGGTGCCAAACATTAAGAAATAAATTAGTTGTCAACGTTGTGGTATCTAGTATCTCTGAGCTATGTATCATTGACAACGCATGATAGCATGATAAGATGTTGTCAATTATTCAACCTGTTCCTATAGATGAGTCTTCACAGCTAATGCTATTTGGAACCATGATAACCTTTTTATCAGGAAATTATGCATCTCACTGTTCGTCTATCCTTATCAATTAGATTCTTATCTTTTACCATCTACACTTTCAGGATTATTCTGTAGTTCTTGCATATCCCTGTAGATTTATTATTCCTATCTCAAAGACTCATAGGAATAAAGAGTTATCCCTGCGATTCCTACCTTGGAGTCTGTAAATGCGATATTGCAATGTCCTTCAGCAAGTACGATGGATTCATCTAATACTTATAGTTTCCCGGATATTAATATTATTATATTTACGGCCTCAAGATGCCGAATGCCCTAGCCAAGGAACATTATTGAGTGTACTGTTGAACCATGAAGACTGTACTCATGATGAAACATTTGACATAATCTCTCACAGATAGTCACTTTATTTAGTATCTAGCTGCAGTTTTCACTCTTTCAAAAACGAATAGGAATAATTTTGCATTCACGAATAGAATGGAAAGGAATTTTTAAATATTTAGCGTTTTTCGAAGTGTATTCATGAAAAGTAAAATAATCCAGAAGGAAATATGATACAGTTTGAGAGAAAAAAACGTTATTAAAATTAGGAATTCATTTGTATTTCATTAACAATTAAAATAAACTGATGAAAACGAAAAAAAAATATTACTCGCTTTTAAAGATAGAAACTATTTGGAAGCAAAGAATTCTAGGAAGTATAAATAGAGCCTCTATAAAATGTTATGAATGACACTATGCAGGCTTAAAATTTTCAAAATTTCTTTCTTATTGTCAACAAATAACAAGAACCAAATGTTAAATATTTTGAAGTAGACCAAAATATCACAAAGAAGTAATCAATTTTCTGAATCATCCTGTATTTATCATGTAATAATTAACATTGCAAAAGGATATTCAGGAATTTAGGAAACTAGTTTCTTGTTTGATTTGAAAAGGATAACGGATGTTAAGTGATTTTTAACACACAAAAGGCATATATGCTCAAATATTTTTCTAGTTTATTAAAACTTAACACCGAAATTCATTCATTCTGAGCTGCGACTATACTACTTACAAAACTTAAGATTTAAGTTGAAAGTATTCTGATACAAATATATTTATGAAGTATTCTGTTCAACAGATATGAAGAAGTAATTTCTTATCATTAGCTAAATTTTTAATTGATTCAGACTTAAAATTTAAGACATACTTTTTTGTATTTATACTTGGCTTTTTCTTATATTTATACGAGTATTTACTCCTATTATACAAATATTTGTAAAATTTTTTCCTTTATTAAGTAGTTAATGAACTTATAAACTTATATTATATATTTGTTTTAAATTTTCAATCAAAGTTGAATAAACAGATATAAATTGCACGGAATGTAATTAGACAACTGAGTTTTGAAAATAATTTTTTATTCCAATGGTTTAATTAAAAAGTCATTTTTAAAATTTCTTTTCTGAAAGATTTTGCTCTCCAAATCAAAAATATAGAAAGAAAATAATCCATTTCTAAAATATTCAAAATAAATAGGAAAAAGCACAAATATAATATCGTTACAAATAAAAATCATTGTCTAAATTTAAAATTAAATAGCTAGGAATAATGATAACTAAAATGATCTAGAAAATGATAACTAAAATGATTTAGAAAATGCTAACTAAAAATAAGTCGGTTTAACATGTTCCAATTATTTAAGTGCTATCAGATTCCCGAATATTTACTTAAGTAGAAATTAGTATACTCTCCACACTTAAATGGTCTTTTTTTATTTCAAATAATTCTACTTAATTTTAAGTACATCATGCTGACCAAATCAAGAAAGATGAAGGATAGATGTTGGTTTGACGTTCACCGACTAGAACAGAACAGCGTAAAAAGACAATGAAGAGGCATACTCTCTATCTTCAGAGGTTAAACTGGTTGCACTAAGTGATGCATTAAAAGATGTTAGAGTAACAGTATTAGTCCATTAAAAACAAACAATATTATCCATTAGTAATTTTTAAGCAGATTTTTTTTCTTTTATTTTTGTAAAGTACCAATTTTTTTTCTTAAGCGGTTCTTCATATAAAAGAGAAATTTAAATTTTTGCTCTTAAATTACTAGGTGAAATATTTTAAAAGAAATTTTATAACGTCAATTTATAGCCTCATTAGTGCAATGTTAAACAGAAATTCTTAAATGTTCGTATAAATTTATCTAATATCGATTCGAAAATAAATTAATATTTTAATGGATTTAAGCACGTTATAATCGTGTTTACGATTTTAATCACTCAACTTACGAGAGAGAATTTACATTTAATTATTTTAGATTAAAGTTTAAAGCCTTTTCATGAAAGACTCTAAACTTCTTGTTAAAAGCGAATAATTACGATTGCCGATACTTTCTTTCCTTTCAGAATTTTTTAGGAGATGAAAATCCGAGAGACAGTTTATTCTTGTGTAGTGTTCGAAAATTTTGAAATGTAACTGATGACTATCGGAAGGACATCCTTGCAAATTACAAATGCAATCTCTAAAACTATGTAAGAATGGTAATGCATCGATATTATTTTGTTATTTCTTAAAGATGAGATAAGCGGAAAATTCAACAAGACCTTGTGTATAAGCAAAAGAGATGCATAATAGTTTAGAGTGAAAAGAAGGTATTGTTATGGAAAAGACCGAAATTTTCATGGAAATAAAAATAATCTAAATGTGAAAAATGTATAAGTTCACATAAAGAAATGCAACTCTCTTGACAAGAAGGAATATTTTTTCTCGCGTTTTGGAGGGAAAATATCACACAAGAAAGAAACATTTTAGAAAAATTATACACATGTTTCAGATTATTACTACTCATATGTAAGCTCAACAAAAAGCCTTAAAACTACCAGAACTCCAAGGTAATTATGGATATAATATTAAACTGCTCTTAACAACAAATAATTTATACAACGATTAAAGTAAAAACATATTTTTTCCCAAAAATATAAATATCTTGAGAGTTGCCTTATAACAAAATTATACAGCTGCTTTTAGATTATTGCTACTCATATGTAAAATCAGCACCAAGCCTTAAAACTCCCAGAAATACAAGGTAATTATGGAAATAATATTGAATTGCACTTTGCAATAAATGATTTATAAAGCGACTAAAGCAAGAAACATACTGCTTCTCAAAATATAAATAGTTTGCAAGCTACCTTATATCAACAAACGGGTATTAACAGAAAATAAAGATATTATTCTCGGTAATGATCGTAACATGATAGCATGCTAACGCCCTAGTGATAAATGAAAGGAATTAAGAAGGAACTTTGGGAAATTAATTCCTGTCATTCCTATTGATAGGAACATTTTAATAGAATCCTTTATAAATTACGTTCTAGAACCTCTGGTGTAGTTTATAGAGCATTCCTTTTTAATCTATAAATAATTTTATTATTTATTGTAGTAATATTTATCAGTTTTATGCAGTATAGAAAGACTTTTATACTTTATTTTGCAACAAATACAATATTTATTCACAATTAATATTTGGACTCTTTATTCTCATTTTCAAAATCAATATCAACCCTTTTGATTTGAAAAGAAAAGACAAATTACTTAATTTTGTTCAGAATGTACTCATCAAAGAAAATAATTTTGCAATATATTGATAAAATTTCTTCAGATGAAAAATTAAAAAGTTTATGCTGAACTCAACTATACACATTCTAAATTAGATTCTGAATAAGTTCTATCTAAAAAATAAACTTATTACACAAAAATAAAAGGGTAATAAGAAAAGATAATAATGAATTGAAAAGTTGATATATCAGTCTCCAAACATCTTACAAAAGGAAATTGAAAGAATTTCTGCATTGTGGATTATGTTTAAAGATTTTCAATCACAGTTGTTTGAAGTTTTTAAAGATTAATTTGATAATAATTCTAGAAAAATTGAATATCATTATAGTAAAATGTTGCCTCATTAAAAAAATGGTAACCCCTTTAAATATGTATTTTCAGATATGCAATATATATAACCCAATGCCTGAAAGTGTTTAGCCATAGCAGTTATAAAGTAAGTTTCCCTGAGAATGTGTGAATATGCCCATCATAGCAGATGGGTGGAGCAGATTGGTTATGTGAGATTATAGCAGAAAAAAATTGAAATTAAAGAACAGTTAAGAACACTTACAACACTTATTAAAGAACACTTAACGATAATAAAGTTAACTGAATTAGTATTTAATATATCTCCCTGCCACAGGTTTTGTGAATGACTTGCATTGAAAAAAATTAGGTCCAACAATTAGCCATAATTATTACATCGAATAATTATAGCTAATTGATATATGCATAGTTATTGTTGTTTTTTTCCTTCTAAACAGAAAAACAATTGTAATTTTTTCTGATAATATTCTTTTAAATCAAGATATGCTATCAAAATTAAGAATTTATTGAGATTAAGAAATGATCGCTCACTAGCTACACTATCTATCTTAATTTTACAACGTATTTAAGAAGATAAAGACAACATTTTTCTTCGATGAATAACGGATATGGTGGTTGTTTTTCCATCTGCTATGTGATTCGAATATGAGACAGCAGTAATACGTATAAGTTGAAAAACATTTGGCCAAATTCATCACCGGTAGGAAAAAATTCAGTTTTTATCTTTCTCTTGTAAATGTAGGAAAATTAAGAAACGTACTGTTAATGGATGATAAATCCTTCGCAGCAGGAAAATAAATGCTCGAAAATAAATTTTTAAAGCAAAACATGCCTTTCGATATATTAATGAGAAAAAAAAGATTTAACCTTTCGTAGATAAGTTTTTAAACGGACGATTTTAAATAATGCATAATTGTTTTAGGTCTAGGATGAATATGTGGAATAATTTTCACTTATTCGACGCTTAGAATTGTATTTCATTCAAATAAAGGAAAGCAAAATATTAAGAATTCTTCGAAAAATTAATGGAATGACATAATGAATACCAAAGAAAAATTGAATCATATAGCTAATTATGAAAAGATCAAAAATAAATAACTAAAATGAACGTCTCATAAATCTACGAATTGGAGAGTAGATTAACAAGATCTAAGTTAAAGCCTGATGAGAAAAGATAATTAAACTGCAAATGGCAAAAAAATATCAAGCAACTCAAAGGAATAAATCTTTATAAATAAAAAAAATCAGTAAAAAGGAAGCAATTCTAGAAATAATTATAAAACTTTAAAAATATCATTAACATAATACCAGAAATATAAAAGTAAATATTCTTTTTCCTTACCAAATTTATGATAAAGCTTTTAGTATTAAATATACGCGGTTTATACATGGCAGAAGGCTTCCTCTAAACAAAATTCAGTAATCTTGCAGATATTTTTTCAAAAGGAAAAAGGCTTAGAATGCATATTCTTCAACCATTTCAGTGAATAACAAATGTTTTCCCGAGTTAAAATGGATTCGATAATTTCCTAGTGGGAATAAATATACAGCATCTCTTTGCGAAATAGGTTGTAAATGCTGCAAGTGTAGCAAGAAAAATTCTTTCCATTCAGTAATTTCAAAACCAATATCGATTCGTCCTCTGCGCTGCGTTAAATTTATTATTGATTTTAATGACTAGCCCAAATGTCTTCGAAAACACATTTTATTGAAGGGTCACTCAACTAATGTTTCGCTTAACATTATCATTTGCGATTTGTTGTGATTCAATAAACAATTTATGAGGTCTAGACATTTTTTAAATTAGTAATAGCTGAACTGTACCATGTTTTGATATGAATTAATATTTTTAGTACCAAATTAAAGTTTAAACTTACATTGGGATCTTATGTTATGGGACATTCTCAACGTTTTGTTCAGGAAACATTCTTTTTATGCAGACAAAGAGGAAAATTCTTTTTATGTTTCATTCTAATTTCATCATATAATGTGATGTGAATGATCAAAGAAAATGTTGGAGCTATTTCTTTCAATTGATTTTTTAATTTGAACTCTTTGCCATGCCCTTTTTGTTTTGGGTTTTTAACCTTTTCTGAAAAGATAGACAGGAAAAGCAGTGTTTAGTCCAGAAAACAAACTCACAATGCGCCTTTTCTTCAAATGAAAAAATGGATCAAAAGAAATTATGAAGAAAATTATATTTTAAAGTGAATTTCTAAAAATTAAATACTTAAAGACAAAATATATAATATAGAAGATGTATAAAAATCTATATAATAATATATCTAAAGTAAATATTCTTTAATCTATATAATAATAATACTCTCTATATATAATACACACACACACACACACACACACACACACACACACACACACACATATATATATATATATATATATATATATATATATATATTCGCTTAACGTACGGTTTAGAAATAGCAATGATTTTAATTCGCGGAGAATCCCATATACCTCATACATTCTTTGTATAAAATAAACAGTAAAATTGGCAGAAAATAGAAACAGTGTTTGTAAAAATAAGAAAAAAAAATAGTATAAATTGATATTAATTAAAAAAAACAATTTTTCTTACTCGAGTTACAAGTTGAAATAAAATTACTGACATATAAATGGGCACACGATAAATGTGCATCCCATCAAGAGTTTTTAAAGTCTGAATTAAAGAAGTTTCAAAATCATTCACTAATGTCAATGGATATAGCTGGTCCCCCCCCCCCCAAAGAACTGTCATGAGAGCTGCTGATTCGAAAACCTCCTCATGAAAGGGAGAAATCTTGCTGCGTAGAATTGAAGCATATCTCGATTCAAGTTTGTCTAACGGATAAAAAATAACTAAATCACTTTAACGATTGCACTAAGTAGCTTTATTTCCCATTTCATTCCAATTTTTGTTCATTATAAAAATGTTTAAAAGGATGTCCATTTATTCAATATGAAAACTTTTTCAGAGCAACTGCATACTGGGTTAGGGGAATTATGTACAGGAGTTTCTAGCTACAACTGAATTTCACAGTTAAATATCTTGAATCCCTGTGTCTCCAATGCTTAATTAATAAAATGTAAGGAAATAGTATAGCTATATGATGACAGTACTGGCAAATATAAAGATCCACGATCTTAAAGTTTAGAGATACAAAATGTTACAATTATATATGCATTTCGGTAGTATAACTGGCCTGCTTTCCAAGACTAAAATTGGGAATTTAACCAAAATTGTACAGAATTATCTATGCAGTTTTTATGCGCTTATGACCCAAGGAATCAATCAAGAGAAAAAGTGAAAAAATTAAGAAAACGGGATAAGAAACAAAAACACAGCAGAATAAATAAAAAGTAATAAAACAAATAAAAATGGTTCACGATATATTTGAAACGTAACTAAACTACAAATGTCTGAAGAGACACTAGATAAACAAGAATCAAAGCATTCAAATTATTCTTATTTCCTCACTACAAACGCTCAGAACTTCAGAATTCATGATGGAAATTATGTTAAACATGATCAAGATGTAGCGGTATTTTTACAGCCAATCACTAACGTCCTTCAAATCGGTCAATTGGGTCTATTGAGATCCTTAGAACAGTTCTAATGAATGAATGCTCCCAGTCGTAACAATAAATAGCATTAATTGTAAAACATTTATTCCAATTCATCATATCATTCCAAAGAGTGGGGAATAAATTTAGTACACATATACAGTAGCCAATGCAAAGCGGCTACAAAGTGAGAACATATTTTTAAAAAAAGATTTGAAATGAACTTTTATAGATTAAATGAAAACATTTTCTTTAGTTAAGGACTTTATAAAACACAATTTCTTTCTAGGTTTTTCCCTTCCCTTTAAGTTACATTTTTTTATCTGTTATCTAGAATATTCTTGAACATCAGTTTCATACGATCTCAGCCATTTTGCAAAAGTCCTTTAATGCAGCTGCTGCTTCTTTTCTCTAATGCCTTACCGTTTCTCACGTTTAACGGTAGTAAGCTTCACATTACCTTTATCTTACTTCCAAGAAAACACAGATATGTTGTCTTTGTTTCGATAATTAAATGCTACATGTGCTGTAATAATCTGATTTCAGTAAAAAATTGTATAAAGCTATATTTTATGAACCTTTTTTAATATGGTCTTTTAACATGCATTCCTTGTCTTAAATAATCCTACAGAATTCGAAAGTTTTGTATATTATTTTATCCCTTTCCTCCGTTGCTTGTTCTTGTAAAATTAAAAAACAAAATTTTCATTTTTCAATGGGTATCTTAGTAAAGTAATTAGATCTCTCCTTTGTTACCAGTATGAATCTTAATCCACCAAGCAAAACGCTATTTTTGATAAGCTGAAATTTATTTTTAATTTTCAGAATCAACTTCCTATATTTCTAAAAACTTTATTGTAAACACACCTGATCTTAAATAAGAAAAGAAATGGCTTTATTATTTGCTATATTTTACTGTTATTAACTATTTTTTGATTGTTACCATTTAGAAATAATTATTGATGCTTCATCATTTAATCTTCACATTTTATGTTCATTTTCATTTACGGCTTCAAAAACAACATTTACAAAGAAAACTAAATCTTTAATTTTATAACTATCTGGAAAAATGTTTATTTACAGAGGCAATGAAGTGATTTTCCATTGGTAGCCTTCTGTATTATATTCAAAATTGGTTGAGAAACCAAATTTTTCAGAACTTTTATGTAATACCTTGCATTTCATGCTATAATCCTAATTCGATTGGCAAGTGACTTGTCAACAAGTTTACAGCACCCGTAGAAAATGCTTCATGTGCCTTCGCTATTGTTTGTAAAAGACTCATTCTTTAAATTTGTAAAAGTTCCTCTTTCTTTGTAAAGTTTTTAACCAGATTTATTTCACATGTTTATTCGGTTTTTCTGTAGTAACATCATTGTAGTAAATGCGTAAATTTTTTATGAATACATTAAATTTAGATTCTTTTGGACTGAAATTTTTAGTACATTTTTGTAGCTTAAAAAAACCTGCAGTTCCAATGTGAAACAAACTAAAAGATGAAGCAAAACCAGTTAATGACATAAAATTATCCACAGAAGCATCACTTTTATTAAGAGACTCTTCAAATTTACTTAATATTTCATTAACAATTAAAAGCCAAAGAGCTAATCAGTACAAGAATCCTGTCGAACAACATCGTTATATTCTAAGGTTCAGTTTCAGTTTCTAGAACTATATTTCTATTCTGCAGATATTTTTATGGTACATTATATTTATATAATTTATTTATATTTATTTGTTGTTCTACAAATATAATGTATACATTATATTTATTTAATAACATTTTAACTTTCTTACATCTAATAGAATTAAAGACGTTTTTAATATCCAATAAGATCATAGTAAATATTTTTACTTTTATTTTGCTTTATATCTTTAATAAATTCAGTTATTTTTCTAAGTGCACCAGTATTTATATGGGGTTCTTTATTCAAAAGAGCCTTGTTAGATTTATGAAGCAACTTTTTTTATTTCCCAAGAAATTTATTAAACGTTCTGCAATCAATTTATTCATCGCCTTTCCCCAGCAGGAAGAAACTAATGGGCCTGAATCATGAAAGAAACATGCCTTCATTAAGAATTAAAGTTATCTTGTTACTACACTCTTTGTTAAAAAACAGTTTTGCACCTATCAGTATTGAAAAGTTCTTCGATAATTTTGTTTATTCATCTTCACTACCAAGGGAATCGTTTTCTTCAAGGGAATCAATAAGAGCCTGATTTGCATATATAACACAATTACATTGATAATAAAGTTTGAACTTTGTAGATTATATAGTAACATCATCCTAAATGTAAGAAATATAATATTTTAGAATTTCATTGATTGAATCTTCGTAAGTATCCTTATAGAGCCCATTACTATTTTTAATTCTATTGAGGTTCAGTTTATTGTATCAACTTGGTTTAATGACCTCATATAGAATTCCAAACCAATTCTACTATATAAATAATAAGTATTCGTTGCAAATTTTCTATAGCATATTTGATTTGCAACCAGTATTTAATTTTGTAATAAGATAATTTTTAATGAGTTTTTTGATAATTATTTCTTTATATTCTGCTGTTACTTGAAATCGACTTCTGAGAGTTCTGACTTTTCTTTTCTTCATTTCCAAGAATGGAATTCCTCAAATTGCATCCGTTTTCTTGCCTTCCTATGTCTTTTGCTGAAAATTTTAAATATAAGTTCGAGTCCTTCGTAAAATGTATCAATGTAATCTTCATGACGTCCACCTGCTATATCTTCTTTTGAGATTATGTCAAAAATCCCTTGACATCTCTTTTAAAATCTAGTGTTTCATATCCTCCCGATTCAAAATTTACCTCTCGGATCTATCAGCATTCTAAAAGTTTCATTTTGACGCTTGAATCCATGATTGTTCAATATTTCTTTGTCTAGAATTTTCCATTTCTTAATACGATTGTCAGCTATGTTCCTTGGGTTTATCGAGAATTCGTCGTATGTGCAACAGTTAGTTGTCGTGCTGTTTATTTCATTGTCATATTCAACATGGTAATGAAATTGGAAACTTCTCCTCTTATATCTGTTTCCATCGGACTGAAAACGTTTGATTTAGGATAAAAATAGTTCATTATAATAGTTTTGTCTTTATCATTGTTGTTTAAAATTTGTAAAACAAATGGACTTGCCCTGTTTTTCGAAGAAAAAAAATATTTACAATAAAAATTTCATAATCCATCCGTTGAATCTTTATAAAAGTTATAAATGCATGAACCAGTAAAGAGAATTACATAATATTTTGATTGAATTACTCCTAACCAGAAGCTTAATTGTTGGTTTGAAAACCAGATACTTCATTTTCAAAATTATATTTTTCATTTATTTGCATCTGGCTAGTTTATTATTGCTCAGTATCTTGAACGAACCTCGTTGTCGCTTCTATACAATGATTTGTATTAAAAACACCCACTTTCAGATTTTTATTTTATTTTGCATTTCTCTTACCCGCTAGTGGATTCCTCAAAATAATTTGTGAGGCCTTCATAAAATGTTGACTTTGACTGCTTTAATGAGTTCGATAGCTTAAATAACGAATCATAACAAGGAAGGCAGAGAGATACAAAATAAACTTTTCAATTCCATGACAAGACGTTTAAAGAGGAAGCATGTTAGATAAGTAGTTCATGATAACACTCTCCACTACTTCTAATATTTTGACGTCTAGAAGAGTTTACCCTTAACTTTAGATGTGAGCACAGGTAATCATGCCTTACTAAATGATTAGATTGCAACGCTAGCCTATAACGTTATCCAATCAATCACCTTTTCATGGTAAATGACAGTCCGTACATTTTAGGCTCCATACCTTTGATCATGAAGCATGTAACTGTAGAGAAAAGAGCGTTTGAAAAATGTACTTTAGAATTTTTTTATCTACTTTTAAACCTCATATAATGCGATTTAATAGAAATTTTCTCCAGAAAGCATAATATTTATATTTTGAAACTGTTTTAATCTGAAAAAGAAGGAGCGGGATGTTTTAAAAAAAAGTTGTTTCATGTACATAGACTGGTTTATAATTTGACTAATTCATGAGAATAAAAGCACTATTGTTAGAAATCTTCGAAATTAAAACCGACTTCCCATGTAGAGAAAGGTGTAGCAGATGCATACTTGATATTTATTCTCTTAATCCTTGAATCATGCATTGAGGTAAAACTTGAGCATAAAAATTAAATGCAATAGTTCTTTTATTAGTTTTTTATTGGTGTTGTTTTCAAAATTTTGTATATTTATCAGAAGAAATTTATGAGTGAGAATTCAAATGAGATGATAAATAAAGTAGCTAATCTTCATGAAGTTAATTTAATTTTTAAAAAGGCATTTAAATAACGAATTATTTTTAATTAATCTAACTTGAAAAAATCGGTTATATTTTCATTGCTCTGTCAGGAAATTAATGGAGCAGTTCAAGTGACTTCAACTGATGGTAAATGATTAGATTGTTTGACAGTCGTAACTATGCATGCCATCAAATATGTAATAACACAATATGAATCCACCTGGCATCTGCTTTAACAGAGTGGGAGGAAGGAAAAATTTTAGAAAATTTTGTGCACATCTTTTGAATAGAAAAATCGCTTTATTGATTATTTTTAGCTTTTTGATGTAAGACATCGAAATATGCATAAATAGAAAAATGTTTTTCAAACATTCACTTTGAACAATTCTAAGCTGTTAAAAGATCATATTGTGAAATTGACCTACATCATACTGTGTTAATTTAGGCATAAACATTTCCTCAACACATACATGTATATATTTACAAATATGAAATCTTATCTAAAGAATAAATAAATTCAAATCAATTAAATATATTTATTTAAATTCATAAAACAGTATTAGAAATTAGCAAAAATTAAGAGTTATATTTGAAAACAATAAAATGGTGCGAAGGTTTTAATGTGAGAAATAGAATAGGAAAGTTCATGGAGAATCTTTTAACTCGTGAACCTATACTCAGCTATTATGCTAAATTTTGAATAACTTTATGCACAATTGCTATTTTCCTGAGAATACAGATTTGTAGTTCTAAACTTAAAATTCTCTCAGCCTAACATACTTCCGATTTGATGCTAAAAAAAGAAATATTTTATGCATTTTTGAAATGAATTAAATATTGTTGAGTTCTTTTAACTTGTCGGATCATGAATCACGTGCCAGAAGACTGAACACTCTATAACATTGATTTTAATTAATCTTAGTTAAAAATAAGTCCCAATCTTAAAATAGGCGAACAGAAAGGATTTTCATATATAACAGATATGTTTTCATAATTTTCAACTTAAACTAGTGAGTTATATCTTGCAGAAAACTTCATTTATTACTGAATCTGTAAATTTAAAATAGAACAGAATAAAAAGAAAAGGTAAAATTTAAATTTAAAAATTTCTTTATTGTTGATTCATGCCTGAATTTTTTGAAAGAAGGGAATGCATAAAATATGAAAGATATGATTTTGATTGAAATTTAATAATTTATGCACAGTTCCGACTATTGAATTGTTCTTAAGAACGCTTCTAATTAATAAAAAAGATTTTAAGTTTCCATTAAACTTTAAATACATTTTGGTGGATATTTTAACAGGCCAGCTTTGATTTTAACAGTAGCTTTTGCATCAGTGACATGATACCAAATAACTAAATATATAATGAAAATAATATTGTTAGTAAATATTCTTTGTTACGCATTTGTAGAAAAATTGTGCATCCTAAAATTAGGCTCCAGCTTTCAATACATACGGTTGTTGGTATGAATGCAGTTTGAAAAGGGCTTGAAGAAGAGGAAATATTTACGCTGTCAAGTTTATGGATGAATTTAGGAACTATCTGTGAGGTTTCTGAAGTTCTTTGTAATTCGGTAATTTTAACCTTCTCACAGGTAACTAGGCCATACAAGTTCTATACTCTTAGACCGGTTTTGGGTTAGTTTCTATTTCACGAGCAAGAGGTGCCGGCTGCAAAGCAAGTTATGACCAAGAATGTCTTTGAGGGAGAAATGTCAGCTATTTATTATTGATAGTAAAGAATTTCTTTTCCTCCAAAGATAGATTTCGAAAGTTTACGAAAAGAAGTAGGCATTAATCTGTACTTATGTGAACTTTCAAAATAAGACTCTCAAATAAATGTAATTTTTTACCAATTAAACTCAGTATTGATTTGATCAAAAGACATATTAAGATGTATGAATACCGGCCATAAACTAAAATTTCTCAGAAACTCATTTACTAAAGCTGATTATGTAGATTCAGCAGGGACAGTATCAAAAAATCATTGATTTATTGATTTTTTTCTTGGCTTCTCCATCACTCATTCTAATGACCATTCTATATATATATACAAAGAGAGAGAGGAAACCTGTAAGAAACTGCATTCGGATTTTAACAACCTTCAGGAATCAGAAGGTTAAATTTTCCAAGTTCATATGCTTCCATTTCCGCTTATGTGGAATAAGATTTGAATTTTTTGAGACTCCACATTATATTTGTGTTGTTAAACTCACCTAAGTGCTTACATATTGTTTCCGATTCTTTAATCTGTTATGGTCATATTTTCATTAAAGCAATGCAATTTTAAAGACAATACATTATTTAATGCAGCGTTTCTTAATATTTCAGTATTTGTGGCCCAGTTTTAAATCATAATTATCATTGCGCCCCCCGCTTACAGTAAAATGTATACAACAATAATGTATATTGAGTATTTTGGATTCTGCTTTTAAATTATTTTTAACTAACTGCCAAAACAAGAGTAAAAGCGCGCCAAAGTTGGCTAGAAACCACATCTGGCATTTTATCAAGCGGGCGGTAAACAGATGAAGCGAATGAAAGCAGGAAAAATTTAAATATTATATATGAAATGAAAGCCAAACAGGGAGATAACGTGAAAAGAATATGAAAGTAGAAAAATTAGTTAACGAAAGTTACCTAGATGGGGTGAGCTAAATTTAGAAACTGGGAATACATTTTTTCGAATAATAAAAGAAATAAAACAGAAGCATGACTAAACAAAAGAGAAAAAAATTAGTAATGTTTGTGGAATGGAATCCACACGACAGATGTCATCTCCAGCATGCGCAGAGCAAATGTTTTCTCATAGGAAGAATGAAAATGTTCGATAACGCAAGGTTCAATTCTAGCCAGTCTCATTTGAGTCGATCCTTCTATCCGCTATCGAATCTATTGTGAATGTGTATGTTTTATATGTTTTCGTGTAAATTACAATTCATCATATTAAATTTTCTCGGCAGTAGATTTATGCAGACTCATGGATAAATTTTTAAGCGAAAGTAAGCGAGCTATAGACGATAGTCAAGCATCTACAAGTACACAGACGAGCGTGGTTCCGAAAATAAAATCAAGAAAATATTCTCAAGAATACTTAAATTTTGGGTTTACCAGTACTGAAGTAAATGAAGATGTAAGGCCCCTGTTAAGATTTGCTCAAAAAAGTTGGACGCAGACAGCATGAAACCTAATAAACTTAAACGACATTTGGAAACGCTTCATAGTGAGTACGTCAACAAACCCAGAGAATTCTTCGAATTAAAATTAAAATCATATAAAAAGCAAAAATCCTTTTTTAAAGAAACTTTGTCCCTGAATAAAAAAGCTTTAATTTCATCTTACAAGGTTTCATATAAAATAGCCAGGTGTAAAAAACCTCACACCATTGATGCTGAGATTATTTTGCCAGCAGCAATTAAGATTGTAGAAACTTTGTTTGGAGATAGTTTTTCAAAACAATTGCAGTCCATACCTCTTTCAAATGATACTGTTGCTCGTCAATTGGTGATATAGCTGAAGATGTACAGTGTCAGCTTTTCTCGAAGTTGCTTGCTAAATTGTTTTCACTACAGCTTGATGAAGCAACAGATAGTAATAAAGATGCTCATTTAATTGCCTATGTTCGATTTTGTGATAATATGTCAGTAGTAGAAGAACTACTTTTCTGTAAACCAATAGAACTCAAAACAACAGCTCTCGCATTATTTGTTATTTTAAATGATTTTATGAACGAGGCAAACATAGGATGGAAAAATTGCGTGGGAATATGCACCGATGGTGCTCGTTCAATGACCGGAAGATTCCAAGGTATACAAGGACTTGTAAAACAAAAACAGCCCCAGTGCATCTAGACACATTGCATGATCCACAGAGAAGCTATGGCGTTGAAAGAAATGAGTCCTGGTCTGAATACTGTGTTAACTATGGTTGTAACCATAGTAAATTATATAAAAATGAGATCCCTGAAATCGAGAATATTTTCCTCACTTTGTAAAGACATGAGTTCAGTGCATTCAGCGTTACTATTTTATTGTGAGGCAAGATGGTTATCACGTGAGAAATTTTTGCAACGGGTTATGAATTAAGAGAAGAAATCTCCATTTTCCTAGAAGAAGAAAACAGACAGGAAACCAAAAATTTTGGCGATAGTTTATTTGTGATGAAATTGAGCTACTTGGTCGACGTATTCGAGAAATTAAATAACTTGAATCTTCAACTTCAAGGAGCAAATGCACTTATGTTGGATACGAGTGATAACGTTAATGCTTTTTGTAGAAAATAGGAATTGTAGGAATTGTGGAGCAGAAATTTAAAGCAAAAAAAAAAAAAAAAAACTAACAATGTTTGCAAATGTGGATGATTGTATTAACACTTACAAGGCTGATGAAGAACATGTAAAAGTTGTTATTGTAACCATTGAAAATCATTTAGCCATGTTGGAAAAGAATTTTAAAAAGTATTTTCTTGCTGACGACAAACTGATAGTAAGTTACGAGTGGGTTCGGGATCCATTTCATAAGACTCCCGAAAGACTCTCAATTGATGAGGAAGAAAAATTCTAGACTTCACGACAAGTGGCGAAACTAAAAAACAATTTAGTAATAAATCACTATTTGAATTTTGGGCAGGAGTAGAGGATGATTTTTCTGCACTAAAAACAAGTGCATTTCACATTCTATTACCATTTTCAACATCTTACCTTTGTGAAACTAGATTTTCTGCTGTGGTTTCTTTGAAGACAAAATATAGATCTCAGCTAAATATAGAAAAAGATCTGAGAGTGACTATTTCTAACATTAAAACTTCCTTCGAAAAACTTTGCTCTGCAAGACAAGCCCAAGGAAGTAACTAATCGTTATTATTTTTTTTAATTTAGTATATTTTGATTAATTAAGTTTTGATTTAGTAAATTGTTTTACTTTAATAAGTTATTAAATATGTCAAAATGTATTTTGTTTTTTATGTGTATATGTGCTTTTCTTTCAGTCAGTTAATCCATTTTTTAAATAATATTTTCTCTTGGATATTTTTGCGCCCCCCTTCTAGTGTGCTCGCGCCCCCCTATTTGCTCTAGAGGGACAAGGTGTCAAATCGCCAACCTGTTATCTTAATAGCATTTTTTTTTTCTACAGCCCAATTCCAGATATCAACGTATTTGGCACGATAGTAGCATGGAATTGATTGATACTGAAGTCATAGCGTGATGAGTTTGGTGACATTTTTGCAGTTCGATAAATTGCGGATTGTTCAGATCAAAATGACAAAAACAACAGCTACTACAAAAAAGATCTTGAAGGTTCTTTTGCTGTTCTTTTTGTTCGAAGCTACAGCTTGAGGAATTTTTTCATGGATAATAATTCTATACTAACTGAAAATGCAACAGCAGCCTTAAATAAAATTTGCATGCATGCTACAAATTGAGAAAATTTCAAGTTCTCAGAATCGAACAGCTATTTCACCGGACTTCAATAACTTCAGGATATCCTGCAGCTTATTCTGAAATTTGTTATTTTTTACAACATCTGTTAATTAATTCGTCATAAAATAGTTATAATTTTTACTGTGATTATTTATAAAAATCCAATCCGCATCCAACTATTGAAATTTCGTTATAAAAATTTACAAGGCTCACATCAAGACCATTTAAATTTAGCACTTAGAGTGCATGAAAAGGTTCATTGAATTGTACTTCTGCAAACCACAGTATTTGAGTTTAGCTTAGTAGTACTAACGTCCCGGTTTAAATCAACACTAGGTCTATTTTAGGACGGACCTCGTAATTTTGAACGTCGACGAGGAAGACACCTGAGTTGGCAGTCCTTCTCCAAACTACCACATCATAACAGCGGGAGGACGTTTAGCCCCTGCGGATTTAATGTGACGGTTCTTTGATGGAATCAGGTCTGTAACTTGAAACCCCCGCTTGTTCCGAAGCCGAAACCTTACCACCAGGCCACGGCGGCCCTCAGAACTTTTGAGAAGAAAGCGGGAAAGAAATATCACGACATATCAGGTGAACGAACTAAGTTTTGTTATAAATATGAACATCAGTATTTCCACATGTTTGCAGACGAAGATGGTCAAACTGTCAAACGCATATATGAAGGCATGATTCGCATGTCTTAGAAATATGTAGGGTTATCTTTTGTATCGTATTAAATGGCCTCAGTTTGGCGATACCGATATTCTTCCCGTTGTACTTACGTATTTCGTTCATGAATATTGATGTATGTACTTTTGCCTCTACTTATATAATGGCAATGCCTTACGAACGGCTTGAGAATATGCTCGTCGTTACATATCTCGCCACCTACTTGATTGCAAAATCTTTCGCAAATTGAGCAACAGACTTACAAATACTGAAGATGTAGACTAGAACACATATAACATAGCACCACCCTATGCCCCTTGCATCTATGATCACCACGGATTGAAAGAATGCAAGATAGATTTACGTCAGTATAAGAAAAAGCGATACTTCAGCGGGTGGAAAGAGTTCTCGAGTGAAGCATTTGCTCACTAGGCAGGGAGCTGAATCAGTGTTGCAGTACTAAGCACATGTAGTTACGGACTGAGAATTTATACTCATTTCGCTACGGAACCGTGTCAGGACAATATATAAATTACTTTCAGCAATACATCAACTTTTGTGAATTGCTATTGCAATAATGCAAAGGCAATAATGCTTTGATTGCACATATCTTGTGAATGGATGAAGATTGCTTCACAAGTTTTATATATGTGATCCTAGTCCAATTCTCATGCAGTCCGTCTGCAGAGATACCAGTTCTATTAATTCTGTAAATGTGTACCTTGCATGTAAATGTGCATATTGTGTTGATTGGATTTTATCTTCTACATAAATGGTTCACACGACATTCATGCTTTTTACTTCTCTGTGATGTATTAACCGATTTCCGAGATGCCATATTCTTGGTATATACATGGCATATATTTCCAACATGGTGGAGTTCCATTGAATTTCAGATCTCCTGCTCATGACTGGCTGGAATTGGAATACCAGACAGTTGGATTGTAAGTGGAATCCAGTTTTAAAATCATCACGACTACCAGATCTGACAGCTTTGTATTCATCTATAGAGTCATCTGAAGGATTTGGTTAATTGAGACCTAATTACTTCATAAAGCGACTTAATCTTCATGATGCGTGTATTTTTGTAGACAACGCGTTCTGCACTATATTTAGTCAAGCATTTTGTAGAGTTACATTGCATGATAGACTTTCTGAAAATTTTAGTATATAAATGTATGTAAATATAGATGCTCATGTTTTTTTTTCGTACACTGGTTATAAATGTATGTAAATATAGATGTTCATGTTTTTTTTCGTACACTGGTTATAAATGTATGTAAATATAGATGTTCATGTTTTTTTTTCGTACACTGGTTATGATGCCGCACTTTTCTCTTGTATTTCGCACTAAAAATATGGGTCGTAGAGGTACAGTTCTTTGGTCATTCTTATGTACCCCAAGCAAGAGAGCTATGAAGAGTTTGAGCGGTCTTTATGGGACATCCTGTATTATTTCCTAAAGAATAGTGGGAATTGCAAGTGATTCTTCCTTAGAGTAGCGGAGCTCTCGCCTTAGTTTTGAATCTTTTGAAACATTTTAATATGTATGTCTAAAGGACTTATAAATAGGAACAAACAGAGCTATATAAGGTATAGAACTAAGCATATTTCTGTACTTTTAGAGAAATTTAAAAATAGCATCGTTATTAATCAGATTTTTTGGACGAAAATGGGTATTATTTTCTCTTTAATAGTCCAGAGACGTGTAATGCATGTAATTAAAAAATTTTCTTCATATTTTGTCATTATTTAATTACTCAGATAATGATAATTGCTGTGCTAGATTACTATCCGGAAAATGAGTGTAAACACATTGGTTTATTTTCAGTTATAGGACAATTTTTGAAATATTCTTTGCGGTGCTCCTAATTTTAAGTTGACTAGCCGTCATTTCTCTAATCTCCAATTTATCCGAGATGTATAAAGATTCTATTTCAGTTTTTCTTTCTGAAAGCCCAGCGAGTTAGCATTCTTAGTTTAATGGTGAAATAAACATAATTGAAATACGTCATTGTATCGGAAACCCCAGTTTTGCAAAATGTTCAAAATATATTTGAAACATTGATAATTGATTTTTCATTCATTGTTTGCTTATAAAACAATTGTTTTGCTTCGTGTCTGCCTAATTCATCCATGTTCCACAGCCTAATTCATCCAAAACGTGTCTGCTATTTTAAATAATGCTCTAATATTTTCCACCAGAGACGTATTTAAAGTTTTGAAGCGATATCTGAAAACTAAATAGATTACTATATTTCTGCTAAAGATTATTCGAATAACATATTCCAACAGCTTCTTCGTTCAAGTTCGACACATATATTCAGTTGAAGTTTAAAACTTGAACTATAAATAAACGTCTACTTGGAAGTTCTTATACGGAAACTTGTACAAAGGTCATCGATTAATATAAAATTCATTATTTCTAACAAAATTACAAATGTAATGATTCCTTTTTAAAGAATATTAATGAGGCTTTACGATTACTGTATTTTTAAATGAGCAAATATTTGTCAAACACATATTAAAGTAAGTATTTAACAAACTTCATTTCAGATATTAGTTCAAATGCGAAATAAGCAAATTAAATATACTATATTATCTCCAATAACAATATATCAACACGATTAGTTTTTAATATTTTCTTTTTTACCTAAAATTCTTGAAATTTCGCTCCTCAGATAACCAACTTGAAGTTGAAAGTAAAACAATCCTCCTTATCTTCAAAGCTCATGAAGCCCATAACATCCTGCTAAAACTCGTTCTAGTGTTGTAATTCTTAAGACTTTCTCGATTTCCTGTCTAGTAAATTCCTCGAGTTAGTTTTCTTTGAAAAGACAGCGCGTGCAAGCATTAGAATAAGCTTTTCTCTAGTCACATTTGCTTGCCTTCTCACCTGGTCTTTAGAGTGGAAACTAACATTCTAATCTAAGTGGTTATTTAAAAGTCTATTATATTCTAGATGCAACAAGGGGTAAATACTATGTGAAGATAGCTAATAGAAATGGAAAAGTTAGATTTACCTGACCAAAATAAAACTCTATTTAATAAAGAAGCATGATAAAATGCGTTATTCAAAGGAAGTTTGTTTATTTGGGGTTTCAGTGACATTTAAGACGTTAATGCCATTCTGATACTCTTTGGATAAATATTAAAAGGAAACCTGCGAAGTTCCAATTTACTTACGAATTCTCCAATTTACATTAAATAATTATCTTTTCTTAAGACAAGATTCATTTAAATAAGGAATTGATGAAACTCTCTTTGATAGAATTAATATTTATCGGAAAACATTATATAAAACTTCTTCAAAAATTAAAATAATTTTAAAATATCTCTTAAGGTCTCCGAGTGCCGTCATTTAAAAAAAAACACCCTGTGCTTAACAACAAATTTCAAACCACTTACAGCTACAATTCTTCTTCATATTCATTTGCAGCGTTGATTAGAATAAAATATAATGAAGTGTAAACGAATTAATTGATGCGCATTTAGTTATTTTACAAATTTAGAAAAAAAAATATTTTTCACGACCTTGTGTTATTTTAGGCAAGGCCTTTACTATGTTCATTTAATATGTTATATAATAAACATTGCATATAGATGCAAATGTTCCTAATGTGATTTTTATTTTTTCCGAAATATATAATATTTATCATCCTGTATAAAAATTAACGAATATGCAGTGACAAAGTACATTACTGTTTTGGATAGTCCTTTCGAAAAAGTGAAATAGAGTTATCCGAACTGACTTTTTTTTTCTTCGCTCATTAATCATTCGGTTATTTTATACTTCAAAAATGAACGCCATCATTTCACAGATAAAAAAGTTTATATTTCTTTTGCTAACATTCAAGAAAAAAAATTATTATGTTAAATAAACCATTGTAATGTTTTTTTCACTTTTCACAATTTAAGAATTTTATATATATTCAACATGGATGCCACAATTATCACACAGGCTTTCGTTTCAAATCAAAACGTTTACAGTAAACGTACCATATTATTGTACCAAGTTGATCATATTTTTATTCTGAAATCAAGGCAGCATAATGAAATAAAGGCAAACAGGTGAACGGTTGAAATTTACATTAACAAATACTAACATATATTTCCGTTCTTAAGCATCTTTCTTATAGGTTGTAGTACAAGTTTTTTAATAAAACTATTTTAGATTTCAAATCCCACTGCCTAATTTCTTTTTATAAATATCAATTTACATTTTTAGAAAAATGAAGATTATACGGAAATATGTATGTTCAGCGCAAATATACTTATTTGTGCTAAACATGCTCCATAGCTTCTTTTTGATCTGACATTTGAAAAAACTTATTTGATTAATTATTTGTCAGAATTGAGCTACAAGAAATTATTTATCAAATTTGAAAGAACTTCAATTGATAGTAAATATTGATTACTTTTAATTATTAACATTACCATATTCTGCTATATTTCGTGCTATATTACTTAGTAAAGTTAATTTAAATCAACGTATTTTATACGTAACTTATTTTATAGCAATTTCATCATTTATATTAATTATTGATGTTTAAAAAATTATTGCAGTAGTTTAGCTAAAAATATGGTGTTCATCAGCACTAAATTTCAAAGCATTAAAAAATTTTAATAGTATTGTTGTAAAATGCAATAAAAATAATTTTTTAGCAGCTATATTACAGGAATATTAATTTGGAAAAAATATGATTATTGATGGAAAAAATTATAGAGGTTCAAGTATACCTTACTTTTTAAAACTTAAGCAAAATATTTTTTGATCTGATAAACCCAGACCTTTATCTCTGAAAATGCTTGGAGACAAAGGAAATGCAAACAGCTTTACTTTTCGGATCGATTATTAAAATATTTCATTTATTTTCCCGAGAGGAAAACGTATTAATAAAGGAAATTTTTCAAAGTTCGGTAGAAACACTTTCTCATAACATTTGCTTACATTTCTGTGCAGCTTAAATCTTACGCGAGTCAAGATATATTTTCAAATTTCAAGAAACATTTCACCGCCCTTGAACCCAATATCACCTTTCCCTGCAGATGCTATATTGGCCCGATTTTCCATTCCAACGTTTCCTATAATTTTTTCTTTTCCTTCTTTTTCTGCCTTATTGGTATTTATATAATATACGTACTACAGCGGAAATGTACCGCTCATACCAAATTTCTATTTTTCTTTGATATTAGACTAAGTCAGAGGTTCAACAAAAAGCAAACCGGAAAATACAATGACTCTAAAAGAATGTATCGCTCTGAAATTGTCTGTCGAATTCGGCAACACCCTGTATATTTCTTCCCCAACGTTCCTGTTACATACATGATTATTATTATTCATTTACTTTTTCATTCAGATTTAGAATTAAAAACCATAGTTTGAAATGAAATAAAGATAGATCTCAATAATAAAAATGCAGCATTTTATAGATAAGGTGAATCATCGACAAATTATATTACTTCCAAATATATTTAGAACGAACTTTAATAGTGATTAAATAAAATAAAAAAAAAGTGAGGAGACATTTTTGTGTTCTTGTTTCAGTGTGGGTAAACCTGAAACAGACTAGAGAAAATTTTGTATACAAAAGACAGGACTTGTAATTTTGAATAAAATTCTGAGCATTCTTTACGTATTCATATGACTCATTGAACACTTCAGAAATAAATAGAATATATGCATTAATAAGTAATGCATATAAATTATGAGTGTTATATATCAATATAACACTCATATATCAGTTACCAGTGTTATAAAATTGTACTGCAGGAAATAATATATTTCTTAAAATGACGAAACATTTATACAGTCTATCATAAGAATTTTTGAAAAGTAATTGAAATATTTAGAAAAGTTACAATTTCGGAGCTTAACATCTAATAAAAATTATAATGACGGCATTTAAATGGAAAAGAATATTGAAAGATACAAAATTTCATTAATTTAAGAAAAATGACGAAATGAAAGAATTGCTTGCGCATTTAACCTTCGTTATTGATTACTGTATTTTAGAGTAATATGGCCATTTGAAAGAAGCTAAAATCCTATTAAGAATTTTTATGCAATTTAAATGAACTTTGAAATATCAAGTCATGTACTGAAATAAAAGAAATGCCTTATGCATTTCTATAAAGAAACATATTATTTTTTAGATAAAGAAAATGGTGACAGCTTGGGGAGTTAAACCTTGAACTTAATTAATTGCATTGTGTTTACAAATTGAATAAAAATTAAAAATTAAAGTTGATTTTAACAAGAAAATTCTTACAAATATTTTGCCTCTGAAATGCCTTGATTATTCATATGAATAATTCAAATATCTAATTAAGAACTTTAAAATCTTGAAATACCTTAAATGTGTAAATACTCGAATTATTTTTCATGTTTTAAATAATTCCTTAGGGCAGTCATTTGCTCACATTATGTTCGTTAACATTTCACTTAATTAAAATCAACCCTATTGCACAATTTTTAGAAAAAAAATGTTCAAGGCGCCTCAAGTATCTCTTAATTATAATTATAAAAGCCAAGTACTCCTTGTGTGATAGCGCTGCGCTTACACCCTCTAGCGGAATACTTTTGCATCTAATTTCGAAAGCTCTTCAGAGCCTATTGTGAGAGAATTTTATTATCATCTGAAGCTGTTTTGATGGTTTGCCGCTATCAAAGATTTAATTAAGATCTTTGCTTCACATAACCCACATGCTACAAATGAAGCAGGGGGAAGAACAGTTTCATTCATGTTTTTCTTCGACAGCCAACTCGAACAAATGGTGTCAAATTTCACTAAAGAAATGCTTCCCAGATCGATACGATGCCTCATTTCGCTTATTGACTTTGGGGTGAATTTTCTTCAATTTTTATGTGTACTTCGAATTGCAGATAATTTGATTTTATTGAAATAATAAGAAAGGAGAAATTCTTCTTTGAAAAGGAAAAGGCGGATAAAAATTTCAAACTTGAACAGATACGGATTTAATTTTCTAAATAAACTTAAAATAAGCATTTTTTTTGTTATTTTCAAGGTAAATTTTTTTAAAGATTTTTTTTTTTGAAGAAATCGTCCAGTGATTTTTTTTTGTATATTTAATAGGATTTAAAATGCGGCTAATCCCAGATAGAAATGCAGTAGTAGAACATTTAGTTTATTCTTCTGAGATGAATACTTTTTGATGAGTATATAGGAATATTTAAATCATTTATTTTATTTTATTAAATATGTTAATATATTTTAGTATATATTTTTAAACATTAAGACTTTTTTTATTCTAAAACAAAATAGATTAAACATGTATGTATTTAATTTATCTAAAATTTAAAAATTATTTTTTTAAAGATAATTATTTGAATTGAAGAATTTCATTTTGATAATTGAAGCTTGTTTCCTTCTCCCTTATTACTGCGCAATAAAAATAAATTTCTTCAAATGGGATACATCATCATCAACTATCCTTTTTTTAAGAAATGCCTAAATAAAAAAAGTATTATCTTACAATACATTTGAAATTTTTAATTCTTTTTAATTTCGAAGTTTTTCAGTGATTTCTTTGGATCTATATTTTCTTCCGATTCGACAATATTGTGATATTGAATGGGAGATAGAAGAAATTCCTCATCTCTCTTCACCAAAAATCCAAGTGAATGGAAGGAACTGATGCCGCATACATCAGATTTGAAGAGAACCGTGATATTTTTGCCCTCTAATTAAATTACATTAGTTAAAATCTTAAGTTAAAGATATTTGTAGTTAATGCTCCCTTAAAAAAGATTAATTCCTTAAGAAATCCCCACATCCAAAGATCAAAAAGTAAAAGATAAGACGAGAAATTAAAGCTTTAAGGTATATTTTACAACTTCAAAATTAATTTCACTTAAAAGATTTATTTATTTGACAAAGCAACATGCGGTACATGCCTGATGGCGAGCTCCCAAACTAACTAAAGAGACATCATTTGTAAGGGAGCTGGAGTCTAATTGGAACAATATTGGAGATTATTGGAGAAATACAAAATTTCTCACTTATAACTGCTTTTATGTATCATAACTATTCATTCAGCATATGTAAAAAGAAACATTCGTCAGTTTTAATAATTTTAGTACAATGAATATTTTTTCATCATCTGTTACAACTAGTCCGTTTCTGGAGCGAGATTTAACAGAAGTGTAGCAAGTTGCCACAATAAAATCACCAATATTTTAAAGATTTTTTGTTAACATTCTTTTATTAATTGAAATAAAAAAAATAAATCTGCTAATTATTATTATTTGATAAAGTGACATTCGTTTCGAGTAAAAAAATGATATATATATTTTTTTAAATAATCAGTAGAAAAGTCAACATTTAGCCGAATTGCAATTGAAGCTAACATTTGACAGACCGTTAACTCTCACAGATTTGGAAATTAAGTTTTAAACCAATTCTTCAACATCAGAGTTCATATATGTATTTTCACAAGCTAAGTAAAGTCACTTTTCTCATTCAGAATCTGTATTTTAATTCAATGTCATCTTTTATATTCTTCTTTTTCTTCTTAGATTTTTTTAATTAACTTTCCTTTCCTTATAGTTTTCGTTTCTTATTAATTATCTGTTCATATACTATTTCTAATATTTCTTTCTCGGGCCTGTCAGTTACGAAAGTGCAGAATTTCTTTTGCGTAGGCCTTGGTGAGAAGTTTTCCTTGGTAAAGCTTTAGGAAGAAGTCTACTCTTTGAGAGGGAATAGTCGAATTTTCTGTTTTGAGTGTTTGATTATCTTAGAATCAATTCAATTCACATTTCACCAGTAATCAGATTTATATCCTCAGTAATGCTTCTATTCAACTCTGGCATTGATTATAGCAGTTCAGGATTCTCAAGACTCAAAGAGGATTTATGACCAATTTGCGATAATTGCGATTTCTTCTATTTTTTTTCTGCATTAGGATTTGCACCATCAGTGGAAAAGGATAGATCTAACTAAGGATCTTGAAAACTGTCAACATTTAAAGGTCACACACCACTTGTTTTGAATCCACTCATGGTATTTACAGAATTTTTTATCAGTGGCTAAAAATCTTTCATTATCTTTGGAATGCCGTAAACGGTCATGGTTTTACTTGGCATTTTGTTCAACCAGGCTGCTTTTGCCCTGTTTAAATAGTTTCTGAATGGACAGTTGAACACCCACATTCAAAGGCTGATAGTGATGAGAGCATTGAGGATCAAAGGATAATATAATTCATGATTATCTTTGGCTTTATTAGGTTCTTCATGAGAGCACATGTCTAATCAAATGATCCAAGAATTTTTAAAAAAATCTTTTTTTGGTTTTTAAGTCTGAAGAATGCCGGCTCCAATAATCTCAGCTGGGACTGTTTGGACAAATATGTCCGTGCATCCGATCCTAGGAAATACAAACATTGGTTTGTGTTTATGTTTTTTTTTTCACTTTTCCATCCCATGTAAGTAATTTTTTTTTCTTAATTTCTATCTATTCATGATAATCTGTTCGAAGTGTCATGTTAAAGTTTATACTTTAACAAGAATAAAATAATGGGCATGGTATCAATTAAAGCAGGTTTAACAACACAAATCGAAACAACTTGCATTACAACTTGCCTCATAGTATTATTTTATTAATTTATATACCCATATTGCTCTTATTAAAAAAATTAAGACTATATTTTATAATATAATACATAGGCAAGGTTAAAATGTAAGAATTATTTACAAGGTCAATTAATTTACTTTAAAAGCAAATTTTCGGACTATATTTTTCGATTAAGCAACTGAAATGGAGAATGTACACATAATTTTTTACGGTAAGGCACCAGATGTGCTTATTTATTATAGATTCGAAGGTACTATTATAGATTCAGTCATAAAAATCATAACATTGCTGATCAAAAATTTTAAAAATCACTGAATTAAGTGTGTGTTATAACTTATCACTGTCACAACTAGCTCCAATCTCCCTGACTAAAGTAAACAGAATTTTAGTACTTCTTTGAAATTTTATATCCATTTAAAAGTTTAATAATACTGATAATGAGAATCAATGCATAAGCAGTTAATCAGCTTCTGGAAATATGCATATAGAATGCTTCTGTTTTCTTCCTATGAATTTGATGCTATAAAAATTATGTTCTAAATAAATCGATTCATGTAGGGAAAAATGAAAGAAACATTTCTGTTTTCTAATCTCATTGGGATAAACTTTATTTAAGAGAAAATTCAATTATGCTTCCCTTGTAGTAAGAGTATGTATGTGGCACAGCAGGTGTCCTTTACATTTTTATTTACTCAATAGTACTGAATTGTGTGTCGCTGAAAAAATGGAACCAAATAGATTTACAAACTTTTCGAATATTAATCTTTATATAATTAGACAAACATAGTATCTGAATGGTTAAAGTAAAATTTGACTCCGGCAACATATAACCAAAGACAGCATTAATTCATTTTCCTGTTTTAGCTCTAAAACATAAATACAGACTCACATTGAGAAATCATTTTCTAACTTTGACTTTTCACGAAAACAGTAAATTGCGAATAAACAAGATTTGAAAATTTTCTGATTTTTTCCAAATATCTCAAATATTTTTATTTATTTCCCCGAGTTTGGGTTAGGGAGATTATTTGGCATATGATAATATTATTGGATGCTGAGAAAATAAATAGATCATCACATAAAATGTCTTCCATATGGAACCGAACAAGTAGAAAAATATACAAATTTATTTCCAATCCCCAAATTCAAAATCGAGTGGAGTTCATAATTCCAAAAAAGGAACAGACAACGTTTTCAAACAAATTTTTGATTGACTTTAAATGGCTTTTTAGAAAATGTAGAAATTTTACTATTTTCAATTGTTGAACATTAATGATGGAGGGATATAGCTCACATAATGTCACTGAAAGCAATAGTTATTTATGCACATGATACAGAAATTATTAAGACATCATTACCGAACTATTGACAAATAAGTGATGCTTTGAAATTAAATTTTCAATTGTCGATAAATAAAAATGGTGCGAACTCTTTTTTTATTAAAATGTTGAAACTTACATTTACATTTAAATGTTAGAAGAATTCATAAGTAAGCGGATGCATTCATGGTCATTTGAGTCTAAAGAGTAAGAAAATCTCTGTATGACAATTTCAAAAAAATTTCATCATCAGACAAGAACCAGACTAATTTAGACCTCGTTTAGTTTAGCCTAGTTATATGAAAGTTCTTGAAAGTTTGAGGTCAGTGATTGGACTGTTTTGGGACGTACTTCATAATTTTGAACACCAGGTAGATGACGAGGATGATTCCTTAGCTTGCACTCCCTTCTCCAAACTTCTATATCACGCCAAATTTTGAGTCTGTACAAAAGTGCAAAAAATATATAAAAAATTAACCAAAACAGTTGTTACAGTAAGCGATAGTTACTGTCCAAAGCTTATCCAGTGTTTATATCATAATTCAAATTATTAACATGGATGTAACGGGATAACAAATTACACTTCAAATTTGTAAAGAAATTCTTGAATTCGGGGTACAAAAATCCCTAACAAGAGCAACCTGTCTACAATCTGATATATCTAAAAACTGATAGAAAGAATTAGTTTTTGAATTAGTTTAAATAAATGTCAGGTTATATGCCAGAACCGATTTCGGACGTTGATTACTTTAGCTATGAAGTTGTTTACTATATTTTGCATACGATACTGTTAAATTGAAAGATACACCAGGCTGCGAAATTTCTGATTGTTTGGAGATGATCCGAACCAGAATTTGGCAGAGACTTTTTTTATAAATAAACTTAGAGAATCTATATTTTAATTATTATTGCCATGTGTATTGGAAATGTTTTTCCCCTCCCTTGGAAGATTTCCTTTTATTAACTCTTATTCTGTTCCATTGATTCTATTAGTCTATTCTGTTAATGCATGTACCTATTCTAAAAGCTATTTTTATGTTATGTGCTCTTAAAGCAGATTCTACATAAGAAATAATCCTAATTAAGTATTCTGAGAACATCTTGTTGGAAGTGATTTACGAAGAAGTATTAACATTTTGATTCCGGGACGAGAAAATCGAAATTTTTAATGTGCGAATTTACTTTAAGTGCTTAAATTGTATGACTCGTGTTTTAATGACTACTTCAGATATCATTCTTTCCCTCTTTTTTTAATTTCTTAAAGATCTCTGAGATGCGTGAGGAATCTAGATGATGTAACAGCACATTTATTACAGAACAAAATAAATTTGAAAAAAATATGCAAATACTCAGCAATACCTATGTGATGCTTCCAAAATAATCATTACTTTAAAATCATTAAAAACAGTCAGCTCACAAAATTAGGAATCTCTATCAGCTGCAACTGGAAATGATCCATGAAATACATGTGCAAACAGAGCATATTTAAAATGAACCAGCGATGATTTATTTCTGTGTAATTAATTTCAAGTTAAATGTCATGCTAAAGCAAAACTTTTGCAAACATGGCCAGAAACACGATTTGTCAACACATAGTGCTTATTTTCACACTCGCTTCATTTCACATCATCACTATACATTTAAGGACTTTCACATTAAAATTCTTTTTCCAACCAAATGTTAAAATTCGTTGCTTTCCATTAACGAAGGTTTTAATTTTTATAAAATGATGTCCCTATTAAATGTGATGCATTTTACTCTTTACAGAGGACATTAAAAAAGGCATATTCAGATAATGATAATATATGACAGCAACTATCATAATAATAAATATTAAATATACTTCCAGTATTTTATATTCTCTCAATATTTGTTGCTCCTCCATGTTGATACTGAACCATTAATCGATTCTTGCAAAATGGAATATTCGACCAATTAATAGATCTGCAATTTTAAATTAAATATAACATAATTTATGATAGCTACCATAATGGAAATCAAATATGCAATGCAGTAAATGATCATTTCAGCTATTTTGACATATTTATCTTGAGAAAATAATAAATACTTACTATCATTTATTAGTCTTCTACTCGAGAAATATGTTCGACGGACTTTTCAGCAGTTGAGTAGTTCTAGAGATCTTGTGCACGAGGAACTCGTGCTTCTAGGTCACTAGCTTTTCTCAATCTACTGATGCAATGAATTAATGAAAGACAGAGGAAGCAGAAATGGCAAATGTTATAATAGGAAAATGTATTAGATTTCTTTGAAAAAACATATCACATTTACTATTTAAATACACATGTCAATGGCAAATCTCTCTTTATTTAAATTATCAAATACAAATTTCGATTCATTGAAATGAATAACTTTTCACTGTAACATATAAAACAGGAAAAAATAAGACGTTTCCCATTTTCATCAATTGTCAAGCAGAAAGTAAATATTTTCAACTAAAGCTGAAAATGTGTAATTAAAATAAAGAGCTAAAAATTTGCATTCAATAAATTTTAAGTAGTCAAAATATTTCTCATATTCATTTCAAAAGAAGATAATGTGTATTTATATATATAATTTCTCATCTCAGCGTGTATAAACAAGCCATGATCTCAGAGTTGTAACATCAAACATTCATTCACTTTAATATTTAATTGAAAGATAATTTGGCTCTTAGATGGATATAATTAGAATATCTGATTCGTATTATTTTTGATTATCTAAATTTTTAATATAAATATCACCCACGAAAGAAATTTGCTCCAAAAAAGTTATTTGCAAAATAGTTTCCCTTATATCATTAATGATACAACTAACTGCTGCCAAAAGCAGGACTACATCCAATCACAGGGAAGAATCGTTAGTCATTAATATATACCTGGTTCAGAGATAAACTCCAAAAATTCAGACCTTCCACCTTTTTCCCTATAGTGTTCTTTATACCGATAAATATATTACCG
This sequence comes from Argiope aurantia, assembly GCA_026543865.1. Lineage (NCBI taxonomy): Eukaryota > Metazoa > Arthropoda > Arachnida > Araneae > Araneidae > Argiope > Argiope aurantia. The sequence continues at coordinate 245,922 of JAPMOR010096416.1, read as the reverse complement.
TTTCGATACAAACCATTCCTAATAACATATAATGTCTAATTAATAAAAAGTAACAGCAAATAAAATTTTAACTTTCATAGAAAAAACATGATAAACGAAAATATTTAAGACCCATTGAAGTTGAAGCGCTGAAATGTTATCCTGTAAATAGGAATTTTATTCAGGTTCTGTTTTTATTATTTATTGTATTTCATACAAATTTTGAAAGTACGAATTGTTTATTTGCAATATTCGTGAGAGTAGATTTGTTTGGTTAATCAAAATGCGTGTATTTTTAGTTGTTTTTATTTTTTCAGGTAATATTCTTTTTAAGCATAATTATTTACTTTCTTTGCCGGACATCAGTGAGAAATGACAAAAAAAAATCAATACTGACTTTTTCGAAGAACTTAAAAATCTGAAAAAAAAATAATATGAACAAAACAATCATCTACAGAAGTACAATTGAAAAGCAGCAGATATATTGTTTCAGTTTGAAAAGAAACTGAATATGAAGTAAAGTTAACTAACTCAAACTGCCAATAAAGAAAGATTTATAGCTGAATTATTGAGCTTTATTGCAATGCATTAGGTGGCTGTTTTTTGCATACCTTTCTTTTGTTTCCATCCTTTTTTAAAACTTCTCCTTTTATTTGAAATATGATTCGTGACACAGGAAATGGTACTCATTACTTTCATTGATTCTTGCTGCATTACTTATCAGAAGTATACGGATAATATAGATTATGTTAGCATAGTTATCTTTCACATACACTACAAAATAACTAAATGATCTTTAATGATGCTTAAAGAAATTTATGTATTAGGCTGTGAGTCGGCCATTTACGGTTATTAAATTCGAATACGTAAAGCCTTATAATCTACGCAAAAGATAATTCCAATAACATTAGTTTAAAATTGATGATTGTTGAGTATCCCTTATCAATTTCCTTCCATTTCTCCAATTCTGCTGAAAGACACTTTTAAAGTGCAATACACCATTTACATGATTCAAAGCAATTGCCTTTTGAGATATTTTATACGAAAAATAACGTATTTTAATGAAACTATAAGATTTGTGATGGATTTCCTAATTTGAATTCTGCTTTTTCATGTGTGTTCTAAACTGTTTATGAAAGAATGCCTAAAATGTAAAATTTGAAATCTATTCGAAGACTATTTTTATATTTTTGTTTAACTTTTATTTTTAAATATAGAAATTAATATCAGTCAGCTATCATGTCAAAGATTACAATTATTAGTGAACAATTACAAAAATTATAAAAAGAAACCGTCAAGTTTCTGAATTTCATTCAAATCTTTATTTTCTAACCGTTTTGACTTGGTTTTTCTTGTAAAATGGTACATATATAGAAAAGTTATTTTAGTCAAATGTCTGACAAGTTTTGCAATTTTTTTATGTATCCATTATTTTTTAATCCTTTGTAAGTAACTGCAAGTAATTTATGAAAAGCAACAAAATAAATTTATGTGTATATTTTTCTGAAATCAGAATATAGTTAATTTATATAAATTAATGTTAGAAATCTAAGAATGTTATAGATAAGAGATGTTATAGAATGTTTTTCATTCTACAAATTATTCCAGTAACATAATTTTACTTTTACTCTCTTCATTTGTTTACTTGGTACAAAACAAATAATCATTTGATTCATAACAATAAATAACTGTATCTACACGAAAAATTGCGTCATTGGAAGAAAAGGCTAAGTTATGATTTCAAATTTATCACTCAAGAATTATATATATTTTTTAAATTGTAATTCAATTCTGTGAAATACTCATATGTATAAATTTCAGTTAAGAATACCTCTTACAGTCAGCAATCAAAAAATAATGTTCTTTTCCGAAATTAAACCCTTCATTAAATTTAAATTAGCCCTTCATTTGAATTAAGACTAAATATTTCAATGGAAATCATTCATTCATTGGTCATTGTTGCAATTTATAATGCTTCCTAGATACTTCTAATCTAAATAATACTGCTCTGGGAATTTGCCATTTAAACTTAAATAGCAATTTTCAAATAAGTTACAAAATTCCGTATTTTCTAAATAAACAAATTATAAATAGACCTTTTAAACGAGTAGAAATGCCTTATTGAATACGATACTATGATGTCGGTTTAACGTCTTTAATTTACCGTCTTTATCCTCTAGCAATTATTATTGCAATTTTCTGCTTTATAAATTATTGTAACATATTATGAAGGCAGGTTTGTTCATATATTATAACCATTTCATTCAATCTTTCTCAAACTGACCTAAATATTCATCTAGCATTAAATTACCAAATTCGTGAATATTCCAACAATAATTCTGATAGGCTGCACAATTTATAAATATACATTTATTTCAAATGATTATATGTTGATTAGCAGAGGGAGGTGATATGGGAATGTGGTTTTCCGATTATTACAGATTAATTTGTACATGTTTTTCAATGAACACATGGAAAACATTTTTTCGTAGTACACTTTTCTAAATAGATCACACTTAACTTTTGTATAAAAAACTAATTAACTTCTATTTGAACAAACTTATCTCTATAAAAATTCATTTGTAATTTGATATATAAAAATTATAATTTTTGGAAATGTTGTAAAAGGAAAAATAATGATACCTCAACTAAATTTTCACAAATTAAAAGCCAAATGATATTAGTATTATAACGCCACAGTGCAGTGGTTCCAAATATTACATTTCTTCTTTATTTTCAAGACAATATTGAACTACTTTCTAAAAATTTCCACCACTTGAAAAAAAGGCTGCAAGAGCCTGTAGTTGCGTGGAAAAGTTTGGATAAGAATAAACTTTACAGACATCTGGCGATTCTAGACGTCTTACTCGAAACAGCCTACAAGGGCGAGGAAATTCAATTTACCCTCAACTCTTATATTGTTGTTGGTCCTTTATTTTCGTAGAATCGATCAGTCGTTTCGTTTTCTCTGCTTCGCGTGATCAATGGCGCTTCTTGGCATTATGGAACAAGAAGAATTGATAAATATATATATTGACTAAATTTGGTGCAAAATATTAAAAATGGTATTCAATACGATCCAAGTTGAAACTCAAATACAATGCAACCCACAGAGAATTTATAAATACCGATTCATTTGCAATTTAAAAATGAAGAATCATTTGAAGCCTGCATGTTCATCCTGCCTTTAAGTCGCAGGTGTCGCTTTTAACCAAAAAGGAAATATATTCAACGAATAAATTTTTCCGAGCTGGCATATTGCTTGTGAATGCAATAGAACTGCTACACAATTGGAAAAGAAATTTTGTCACTCTTTTTAATATTTGTTGCACTTGTGTTCAATTTTTTTTAACTGTTACATATCTTTATGAATGAAATTTGTAGTATTTTTTGTGCAATTAAAGTTGCTTATTTATAGAAATTTACATTTTTATATAGGGATGACATATAGTAAGATGGTAGCTTATAATACTTTATCTCATGTCACATATATATTAAAGCCAATTATTCGGCTGTTAAATATGCTGTTAAATAATCATTTTTATACTGAATTATGAGTATGATAACACTTGGCCATACATCATTTCGTCTCAAATAATTATTATTAGTTAAATCGAATTATTAGTTAAATCGAAAATACCATATTTTTTTTTGTAAAATTCTCAAAATGTACGTGCATGGCATTTTGAAACTTGAAAAATTGAACTTATGCATTCACACCTAGTAAATATTATACTGAAAGAGATAACTGGGACTCCATACTTTTACTATCATTATTCAGAATTTTAAAATGATATAACAAAAGAAAATTATTTTTAAAAGATATGTGTAGCTGTGATTACATTATTATTGATTCAATTCCTCCAAACTACTGGCAAAAACTATCTTTGGGATAGTAAGTTCCTTCATTCAAAACCTCTTTTTTTACGCAAAAATGCTAGTAAATCGGAAAGTCCCTGTAATAATACAGTTTCATTGATACTGTGTTTGCATAATTTCGCTTTTAATAATTATTAATTAAAATTATTCTAAGAAACACATAAATTTACTATCATAAAAATTATGCAGAGCATTCAAGCTTCTGCGGTTATATTCTCAGACCACTAAGTTCTCTCACATTTCTTAATTGAGGTATATTTCTTCCTTAGATTATCACGGAATTTATTAATTTATTAGAAGAGAAACAAGTTGTAATATTATCATTGCAGGTCTTGGGCATTCTCAGATTCACAGCCATAACGAATCTAAATGAACGAACATGCATTCATACCATTAAATTCTTTTTTGAACAATAATATACATACATCATGTAAAAATAAATTTAAACAGCAAGAACAATCATATAATATCACTTCGACCTTACTCTGTGACAATGCGGAAAAATTTGAATGATTGGCTTCTGCGATTCATATATTAGTCTCTGTGTCATGTCCATGAAATTGTACAGCTGCAACTTACAGTTGTTTGCCGAGTCCTCAAAACTGAAACAGCTCCTTTTTTATATTCGAGTAATATTAATCAATAAACCAAATGGACTTTCTTCTTGAAGTGATCCCAGTATGAGAAAAAATTGTAAATAGAATCTCCAATACAGGTCGAATAGGTAAACTTTGTATTACTTCACGTCTATAATCTACGAGATGTGACAAGACACTAAAGTAGTAGATTCCATGTAGCAAATTCCAAAATTTCAAGTTCAATAAATATGCAGGACGTTCCCCAAAATATCATTTAGGTGTTTCTCTATATCTCTTAGCATGTATACTAAGTATATATATTTTTCCAAATCAACTAGATCCTTGTCTTTCCTTTCTTTATCATTAGATAATTAGGATAAATTTTAAAATTAAAAACAAGTTCAGTCAAGCTATCTAGAGTAGCAATTATTTTGAAGCTGCACAAAGATAATCTTCGGATTTGACATATATTTTTCTCCCACAATCAGATAAATTATTGCAAGAAGTGACGAAACTACACCAAACTTTTACATGTATGAATATCAGCTTGCAAGTACACTCACGGGTAATGCATACTTGCACGTATGCAGGGTACTGACATCCTAAATGCGATGCAATAGAGTCTTCATTAATCCGCACGTTGTTAAACGACCGCTGTGATTCTTGTTCAAATTTTAACAAAGCTCACACGACAAACGAATGGTTTTCAGAAATATTTAGCTTTAATAATTGCGACAGAGACTATAATTCGTATTGATACTCATACGTCGTTCCTCGTGGTGGATATGACGAATTGATGATTCAGGAAAAACTCAATATTGTAGCAGCTTCATGAGACCTACTATCCCCTGGATACAATGCGGTTGCTCTATCCTCCATAACACACTTTATGGTAGTATTCAGCCCACCTGTGGAGGATGATGCACGATTTCGACAACATTTCTCTCAGAGGCCTTTTTCTTCTAAGCTTTGGCCAAGCTTCAGTATTCCATAATATTAAGTGAATCTTTTTCTCCTCCTGAATTCCTTTGCAGTGCGAAATTTTCACCGAGCAAACGTTGCTAATAAACCCTTTATATAAAAGAGCCAAATTAAAACTCTTAATCTCGAAGCAATAGCAATCTATTTGTATTGAATAAAGAATTCGCTTGATCCATTCTTTAAATAAAAACCTAATTTGCATATATTTGGTTAGAGCGAATGTACACTTCGTTTAGCATTATCTGCCGGCGATTCTGGCCATAAATAAAAATAATTTCTTATGATTTCTCTTAACTGCCTCTGCAAAAGTAGCCATTTTTTCAACATCTATTTCTTTTGAAAGGATTTCACGTTAACGCATAGTTGAATTTCATTGCTCGGAAACAATTACTAGTATATAACATAATAAAATACATGTTAGCCGCAAACTTGACGGCGTACAAGAAGTAAATATATTCCAATTCTGCATGGCGTATTAAGAGAAATGTCTGGTAAAAAAATCCCTTTTTTTATGCATGTAAGATGAGCTTTATTGGAACCTATTCAACAGAATCAGCTTTTGTGATGGGATGACAATTAGAAATGCCTCTTTAATCAAAGCACACTTTACCAAACCTGAATGAGGTATCTTTTAAGATTATCTCAAGAACTGAATTCTTGTCATTTCCTTAAAATGTTATGATATGTGTGCGCAATTTTACTTCGGCCTTTGGTGAATTGGTATAGGATCGTTTGTGCATTCCCTAGTCCCTACCTTATTTTATTGACATACTTAAAACGATTTTTAAAATGTGTTAAAATTATATTATATTGAGGTATTTTATAAAAAACAATTCTATGTGTTTTGTAATTGTCAGAGTGACAATATTTACAAGACAGAGAACTTAATATTTAATACATCTTATATGGTTAATATGGCGTTCATCGTTCATTTCTTAATAATTTTGGAGAAAATCAATAATACTACATTCTAAAATAAAAAAGCCTTTAATTTATCTTATACATTTGAAAATAATCGTTCATTAAAAGTTTGATAAATGAATAATATTTAGTTTGCTTCCTTTTTCCCATTAAAACAAGACTTTCATTTGAATTGAAATGCTGTAAAATTCTAATACTTAGAAAATATAATAATTTTAAAATAGTACCTAATTCAGGATATTTTTTTGTTTTCCCTCATAGTTAAAGAAATCGACTCTATATCCGTGTTGCCAAAATGCATTGTGAAAATGTAATATATATTTGAGTCAACTTAGAATTAATTCAATTCAATTCGAATTTAGAGCTTAAAAGAGGTTTTTAAAATCTGTTTTATAAAATTAGTCTGAATTAATGAACGAATATTACGAAAGTAGCCTTATGATATGATCATTAAAGGGATGAAAATATCTCATGCACTCAGTTAAATCCTTAATGTTTTGAAATACCCGAATAATGAACTTCAAAAACAGATATCTAAAAACCAAATAGGTACACACCAAGCTCGTACGAAAATAGGGATTTTAAAATGTATTATTGATGCTGCAAATCATCCCAAAATGCAGATTACCTTTGTATTTGAAACTCTCATTAGCAGTAATGAATCTGTCTTATCTTGGCAATACCATACATTTCTATTTTTTACCGAATGTCAAAAAAGCACATTTTGTATTTAATGTTGATTTTATGAAATAATTAGAAAGCACTGCCTTGACTGTTTGTGTGAATTTTAAAGTAAAGTATAAATCATTGTGAAATTTCATAGACATGTTCCTTAAGCTTGAGAAAAAATATTAAAGTAAGAAACAATGGACATCTGGAGAAATTAGCATTCATCACAGAGGAAACTGTTTGAATTATTCCTATTTACTACGCCTCCTTGCAAACATTTCGCAAAGGATTTCCAGTCGAATTGAAAAGTTGTTACTGGAAAAGATATCAAATCACCGAGAATTTTAGATATTCTAATGCTTAAAATCGTTAGAAAATGTTTAATAAAATCTGCAGAAGTGTCGTGATATAACAACTTTTTGCTGAAAGTTTAAAAGATTTCAGTTAGAATCAAGCTTTGAAAAGAAAATTGAATGCATCAACACTTTATTTCTTCAGACAAAAATCATTATTGCTTTGTACTCAAAGTCTATTCAGAATAACAGGTAAGTCGTTCTTTCATCTTACTACTTCGGAAGTGAAATGGAAACAAGCTCAATTAATACAGTTAATCCAAAATCATTCATCTCAGTTTTACATCGATTTGCCAAAGATGTACTAATTTGAATACACAAAAATATTATCAAACACATCTAGAATGATCTCAAATGACAAATTTCGGAATTTTATGTCTTATACAATTTATGGTACCCGATGTTAAATATTGTATTTTAATAATGCAAATATTTTATTTCATGATTCTCATGAATTAAAAAAAAAAGATCGAGTAAGTAATATCTAAAAAAATGCATATATTCCCAATGATATAAAAACAAACATTCTGATTTTTTTAAAGAAATTCCAAGAGATTTAATTTAAATTTGTTTGTTACTGTAACTAAACATTCATCACAATAAAATGAAGCTTCCTTATTTATTGTAAAATATTTAGAGAGATATTATGTATTATAAAATCAATATTTTCGTGAAATTCAGTTGCACATTCGCAGCATTAATTGCGAGAATTTTAGAAAAATATATTTAACTTCGAATGCTTCCACAGTATGGCTATTAATTAAGAGCTTAATATGAGACAAATTATTTCTGAGAATATTAGCATGTCATGACTAAATTATCAATGTTCTAAAATTGTAACTACAGCTGTTTTGTAAGTTAATTAACCTTAAACTAAATTACTTAGCTCTTTAAAGAAGTTGAATATATCTCAGAATATTAATAGTTTTCAAAAGTTGAATTTCATTTCTCTAGCAAAAAGGTAAAAAGATTTATGAATTTGCAATGAGTGATTAGGATCAATGGATAGAATATTACAGAATAATTGTCAAAATTAATTAAAAAATGATTAAGCTTTATAAAAATGAAGTTCAATTTATTCAATTAAGCATTCTTTGAAGAATTTTTAGTTATTTACGATCTATCCTTTATTTTTTATTTAATCATAACCATTTTGTTCACACTGAATTTTAATTTAAAATAAATTCATGCAACGTAAAGAAATTCTTCATTAAATTCAATTTCGTTTAACATGAATATGATTGCATTAAAATTTGCTCGCGTAAAATAAATTTATAAAATATAATAAATTCAAAATAGAATATTCTTTACACAAATAAATTAATTCTTCATTAGCTTCTTAGTCGAATTTAGGAGCTTGAATTCACAATTTACATAATCTGTTCATTTATGTTAAAGTGAATATGCATATGATTATCAGCAAAATCTTCAAGATTGAAAATTTCACAATTTTAGAAATACTCAAGTTCGCATTCTATTCATTTAGTTTTACTATATTTTATAATCGTTGAATATAGCTAAAACAGAAATTCCTTTAACAGTTAAACAATTTCATGAAAATTCAAGATCTTCAAATCTGAAAAAAAAAAATAGCATTTTTGTTTCATTTTCAAAGAACGAAGTAGAAATAATCAAATTTTATTCTTGTCAGATCTTATGTTTCCTATTTTATTCAAATAGAAGTAATAGAAGTAATTTGAATAAGTTATTAATTCTCTGGGTTTCAATTCATTTTCCTAAAGGAGGCATTATTCTAAAAACGATTGAAAATTATTATATTAGCTTAAATACTCTATCATTAGAACAATATATGTGTTACTTATAAATCCTGAAACAGCTGGAGAATGTGAAATGATTGCAATTATTTTTCTTTACATTTATGTCTCACAATGGGCCATATATCATTTTTTGTAAATATCATACTTATAAAAACTTTCTAATGAGAATTGCAAACATATCGCGTGCTTTCTTCTTACGTTAAAAAAAAAACATGTTAATTTTTTTGAGTGAGGAAAACATTCAGAATGGCTTTGAAAGACTGACCATTACTGACCATTATTTTTTTTATTTGAGCATGGTATTTTTTATTGATTATACAGGAGAGAGAATCAATATGTTTTGTCAAAATGACTGCATCAGAAAATCCGTAAGAGTTATGTACATGTATATCCATTTTTATCATGACAAATGCTACGCACTCGCATATATTTCATGTCTCCCTTATGTTCGGTAATATTTATCATTTAAAAATATATTTCCTTTCAGAAAATGCGACAAAGAATGAAAGAAATTTCTGACATGATTGAAATCTTCAGGTAAATTTATTTAGCTACTGTCATTTTAAAATGCAACTTTTTTGTTGATTTCGACCGCTTCATTAAGATGTGGTTATCTTTTTGCTTATGATACATGATTCATGCACAATAATTCTATTTTTATTCTTAAATATTTTATATTTTTCTCTGTTTGATATGAAATAATCCATAGATTATTTACAGTGTCTTTTCGATTTTATTAAAAATTAATTAATCAGGTTATAATAAAGCAGTTTTTTTCTCGAATCAGAATTCTCAAATTTCTTCATTACTTGTAAGATTTGTGACTTTAAGTTGAATTTCTCAATTTGCTGAAAAGCAATGAGTAATTATCGTCAAAAGTCAATGTTATTGGGCCATTCAAATGGCCATATTAAAATAGGTATATTTATACTGTTTCCCTTTATTCCCGTAAGCGGTTCTTGTTAAATTTACCTGCGAATAGATTCAGAAGTTTTTATTATCTTCTTACATATAACTACGCTAGGCATTATTCTATTTATATCCTCTCATGGTGCATATAACGTAAATTTATAGAGAATATGTAATAAACTGCACTTGTGTTTAATATGAATAACACTATATTAATTAGTTCAGCTGCTAAGGTGCACAAACTCAGGCGAACATTAATTAATGTTATGAAAGGCGCAAGATTCTTCATGCAGAAAAAATTTGAAATAACATACTATATTCGTCTATACCAAGGAGAGGAGATAATGACTAAAGACCACCTCTTCTACAGAGAGTAGAACATCTGTGATACGCTCGCCTGATGTTCACTTATTCTGAAAAAAGTAATAAAAATAAAAATGAAGCATTATTGAATACATTTCAGTGATGTCTTTTGTCAAATCTTTCTTATTACTTTCAGATGATGTCTTATTCATGCCATTCAGCTATGTTTAGGTTGACAAATTTACTGAGTCATCCAATGTCTAAAGGCCCTCCGCTGAAAAGGCCATAAATAGAGTTAAAATATCAGGAAGTACGTAGCGGTACAGGTAGACTCTACCAATACAAAGTCCTGAAAATCTAAACTCAGAAATTGAGCAAATATTTGTCGAAGAACAACACAGATTTCAGATATTGCAGTTTCTAATAAGGTAAGAGATTTTTTTATACTCACCTACCAAATACGAAATAAATGGCAGTTGTGGCATTCTTTGAAGTCAAAGAGCTTGGAAGTCAAAGAGTTAATAAAAATACTTATTAAATCATCAAAGGAAACTAATTATTTTGGGCATTAACTTAAAAGTAATTTTCGCTAAGTTTATGGTAGAGATGTCGTCCATTTAGAATAAACATCGTTAATTGACAACAAGAAATTTGGAAATGGTAGGTGTTTGAATAAGAAAGATGCAATGCAGCTTTCCTTTATTGTATTTGTTTTCAAAAATATTTTACAAGTTTCTATTATTTTTCATTAGAAATGTGTTTCAAAAAGTATGGTTCCAATTTTTCCCTTGGGTGAAATACATTTATAATTCTTTCAGTCAAAAATATAGTTCAAGATCAATCCAAAGATCATATGATATTCACTATTTATGTTTTACTTTCCACGAACTTTTTGACATCCTTGGAAAGAACAAAAGCTGTTAAAATATTTTGAATGATTTTGACAAATTATAAATCATGTCTCTACTTAAATTCTTGCGTTTTAAATGTTATATCTATTCTTGATTATTATTTTTCATTTGAATTTTCACGAAAGTAATACATTTTATCAAGTGAGCATTGGAAGTTTTTCCAACTATCTTCAAATTCTTTAAAAAGTTCGTTCAAAGATTTCAGGTCTACAATTGTTCATTTTTCCATTCAATTGTCCGAACGCAGAAAAGTTCATAGGAGATATATCTTGCCGATTTAGCTGGAATGTGAATGACATTGAAATGATTCCAGTTTCTTTTAAATTTTTTTTGAAAATTTAGAACTGAATTTAGCTGTATGAATATATGTTCTGCCTTTTTAGAGCTGTGCGATTTTATAGATGCGTATATAAATGGATTGCACTTAAATTTTGGCATCAGAAATTGTTTTGTTCAAGGTCTCCTGTGGTCTTTTTTTACTTTTTCAAATATTTTTGCTTCTGTCCTTGTTTTTAAATTTTTATAATATCGCAGATTATCAATTTATGTTATGAATAATAAAAATACCCATTTCAAATAAAAATTATTTAATTCTTAATAGCCATATGATGTATAAAAACATTTTTTGAAACATTTATCAATAAAGTGATTGGTAGTCCTTTTCTAACCATTAATTTGAGCTGACTGTATCCCATTTTAATACTGAATATAGAAAAAGAATGAAGTATTTCAATGTTTTCAGTAGCAATGAATTTTCTGATGTGATACTCTAAGTTAAAGTTACTAGAACGTATGTTTGTGAGTGATGCTTGAGCAGGAGTTACGCGAATGTGATTCCTAGTATTACATATTCAAGAAGTGATTTCTTCAGTTTTATGGATGTAGTTATTTCAGTTTTCCTTCTATTGCCTATAACATATAAATTGGTTGGCCGTCTTCAGAATAGACATTACGAAAGTACATCAATGAGGTAATTCATAAAATATTTTTAAGCAATATACAACTAAGAATGCATTCAATGCTTCAGACATAATTTGTAAAATACAAAATTTTAGGTAGCATATTTTTTGAACAAAGTGATCACTTTAGCATTTTAAGAGTTTGCATATTAGTATCAGGGTCTATAAAAATTAAAATGAAGCTATTTCAATTTTTGATGATATTCATCTCAATAATTTCATTGAGGTAACATTCATTAAACTACATACACTAGTATGTAGTTTAATCTCAAGTATTATAAATCGGTTATGGAAAATACTTTAACAGATAAAAAAAAAAGAAGTTTCATATTTTAGAAAAAGTTATTTTGATACATCTTGTTATACCACTGCCATGTGCAAAGAAAATTTTACAGCCGATGTATTTGTATTAAATGTATTTTTCAGCAAATTAGCATACTAGATGGCACAAAATATAACATATCTGTCTGTCAAAAAACCTAACTATTTATAAAATATGGTTTAATTGATTTAGTGATACATTTCTAAAAACACTATGCAAACATGAATATGCATTTTTGGAACAAAAAATGTCGAAATTGTTTTAAATATACAAGCGATTAAAGTTTACAGTGCGCGATTTTTTTTAGTCAAAATAAGTTTTCTGGCTTCTCTAAGAGCATTCCATTTAAACTTCCATTCACTATGCAATACTTGTAAATGCGTTCTAGAAAAACAATTTCCCATAAGTCTTACTTTCAGTTGTAAAATATTTTGACATTTTGAGAAGTATCGCTTGAACACTGAGTTCACTCATTTACCATTTCAATACAAATATATTCCTGCAGAATTCATTGTATCTGGGGAAGTATTCTCAAACAACTGAAACCACATTAAAAAGCTCTTTCTTCAAATCCGGTTAGAAAAGCAGGGGAACTTCATTGCAGATATGTGGATTATAAGAACCGTGCCCTGTCCAATTTTGAAAGGATTAACTTCGAAAGAAAACCTCCTTTGCTCTCTCTGTCGCTTGCATATCATCTATGACTGCCTAGAGAAATATTTCACACAGTTTTGTTTCAAGTGGGAAGGTTCATCAGATTATGTAGAAGTTTCAATGATGAAATTTCAGTTCAGAATATTTTTTTTCCATAGCTGTATTCAGTTGCTTACTTTCCAAGCTTTGAATTATCGATTAAGAAACGGTGCTAACGATGATATTCCATTAGTTTGTGCTAGACTTTGACTTGTTTATTATAATATATTACTAACTAGTCATTGTACCCATGGCTGCGTCTGCGTTTGTCTGTAGTGTATGAATGTACAAATAATTTTATATAGTTGTATAGTTTTATAAAGTTGTATAGTTTTGGAATTTTTTTTATTCAACCTCTTAAAATATTTTAGATTCCTTATCCCTTATTAGAAAAACAATTAATTAATTTTCAAGATTATGGATAAATGACATTTCTGTCTTCCATTTGGCATTGATATATGTAAAGCTTGCTCGGAGTTCCTGCTCTCAAAGCGGCAACATATATTTCGCAGTGTGAGAAACAGGACATTTCTAGATTGATACAGCTATAAAAAACAGTATTTAAGAGTATATATCGGCATTTACATATTAAAAGGCTCTAAGAGATGAAATCAGAAATGAAAATAACCGATGAAAAATATTTAAAGTTGGCTAAAACGTGCAAATGATAGAAGTAATTAAACAAAAAATAGGTTAAATATTTGACAGAAAAAAAGTATTGTTATAAACTATTTTGAAACAAAAATGATTATAAAATTGATAGAAGAATAATAGCTCAAAAATGAAATTTATGTAACTGAAATTAAATTTTTTGAATTTTATGTCACGTAGGATGACGTGAAAATATTTTTCATACAACGATAAGTTCAGGAGTTATGGCGGAAAAACGCAAAATCATTTTATTATCTTCTTCTCTAACTTTAGAAGAAGCGTAGCAACTTTTTAAATACGCAAATAATTATTTTAGCTGCTAAAGAAAATGTGTGTCAAATTTCGTTAATTTCCATCAAAAGACATGAAATTGTACAGAATTTAAGCAAATAAACTAACAGGCATTCAGTTATAAATATTTATATATATATTACAGGATGAGATTTATCAATTCTGTTTTCCAATTCTGTTTCTGTTTTTATTTCAATTTTTTGGTTACCTAGATAGCCAGATTTTACTCCAATGGACTTCTCTTCTTGGGGTTTTCTTAAGCAAGAAGTTTACCGCACAGAAGTTGCCAGTTTAGAAGACATAGAAATCAGCTCGCTGAGGCGGTTTTATAACTTAAGGAGGAACTATTATTAAAAAAAAGCTGTAAAATATATTCGGTAAAAAGAAAGAGCGTGCATTAAGTGCAGCGAAAACCAATTTCAACAGCGGATTTCAATTCGTTGCATTATTTTTAAGTTCAACTCCTTTCTATTTTTACATATTTCTTTGTCGAAAAGTCATACTACTTTTTTCCTATTGTAATTTCTTTTTACAATTATCAATAAAAGTGTTATTTTTCTTATTTGACTTTAAGCCTTTCTTTCTTGCTCCTAAAACAAACAGCAGAATGAAGGTAAATCGGAAATTAAGATCAGGAGTCGCAATAGTCCCTCTTAAGTTTTCTTTATGAAAAACACCGATTTCAGGGATGTGTAGACAACAAAGGAATTTTTCATGAAATAAAATACTTATGGTTTACGGCGAGCTCATTTAAAAGCCGATAGTTTGGAAAAGTTTTGGTAAATTTGACAAATTGTAACTTGCACGGTTTTATTGGAATTCAGAATTAAAAAAATTTTGGCTACATTTCGATTTTGAATTTTCCCAACGTATTTGCTCTTATTACTCGATTGTAAATCCATGTATTTTCATGAAACTGGTGTCAACTTACAGGATTTTAACTGTTCTTTCAGAATATGTGCTTACTTTGTGTGGGAACGTGCCGAAATCTTTTTTACTTTGGGTTCTTCACTATTTTAAGCAAAATCAGTTTATTCACCATAACTTGCAAACGGTTGGAGATGGGATTGGGATGGGATTTATGATCCCCATGGTCTCTTCTATCACCCACTTTAATTTGTCAGAATTCACTAAACTCGCTCTATATATGGATAGATAGATAGATTTTATGGTCAATTTGGGTGCATATCTTATTTATACATTCTTAACTATGTTTGATATTATTAACGACTACACTCTCGTTCTCTGCACAGAGTTTACTCTTTTATTGTGATTTGTCGTTTGTGATATATTATTTTGAAAGTTTTTGTACTTTCCTACGGTTTGTTGAATAGTATTGTATTATTTTTAATCGTTTTTCTTGCTTAGTAATAGTTTTCGCAGTTGTATTTATATGAGTATTTAATAATCGTATTCTCTGATACCTTCGTATTCAAATTCTTTAACCGGTTAACTGCAGTTTGACAGTGGCTCTACACAGTCGATACCGTCGATAAGATCAAGACTTTCAGCCCTATTCAATACTGGGACAAATGCTTTAAATGCGCAATTAGTGAAAAATAAAAAAAAAAATGGTAATAATTTCATTTCCTTTTCATACTGCAATTCGTTGATTTTTTTTTTTTATTATTATTGCATTCAAAATTATGAGCGTTACTTTTAAATACTCCAACGTATTTCATTAATATAAAATTCTCATTCGAAAGCAAAGGTTTTTGCTTTTGAATGAGCTATATGAAATGTGTCGCCTGTTTCGCCTTTTGATTGAATCGACTTTCTGTTCGATACTCCTGCTATTAAAATTTTTTTCAATTAGAGTTCCAATTCCAATTTGAATGACGATATTCCTCTTCTAAACAGCTCCTCTCCTAAATTTATATATATCCGGAATAATGATTCGAACAATCTAATAATCTTCGTCACTTAGTTGCTTGCAAGATATTTGCAACCGTCTATAAACATTATTAAATTTAAATATATATATATATATATTGTGAGAAGGAATTTGCTTCCGATAATATGAAGTTATAAAAAAATGATAGATTATGTGATAATCGAAATGTGAAAGAAAATGAAAAATCTTTTATGTTTTTAAAATTCGAATGTAATTTTCGAAGAAGTAATTATTTGACAAATTTGTTATCTTTAGAGACAAGTGCGCAGTAAAGCATTTTCAACGATTTTTCCATCACGAAATTAATACTGTGACAATCTAAAAATATTAAAATGGTTAAAACAAAATACCTGAAGCGAAATTATTGTCACTTCTTTCCTACTTTTTTTTTTTTACTTTCTTGTGTTTGAAGTACAGAGAAAGTATTTTAATCGAAAGAAAAAAAAAATTGAATTCGAAATTTCGACGAATTTCCGCGTTCCACATCTCCCTGAGTTCGAAAAACCCATTTTCGGCATTATGTCATTATGTTTCTCTATCTGGCCGTCTTCAAACACAGTAACTCAAAAACGACATTAGCTAGACGGGTGAATGTTAGTATAGGGGCTTCTTCTTTAGTATATGGATTTGTAAATTTCTATCAAATTCACAGGAACTTTACCTGGAGGTTCGTTACAAGTGAACTCATGACTCCAAAACGCAAAGAACTTGGCAGATAAAATTTGGTACATAAGATTTAACATCTCAAATATAGATTCTTATCAAATTCTGAATCAAATGTAATAAAGTTTTGGTGTTCTATCGGTCTATACTTTCTCATGTATGTAAATTCAATAACTCATGAACAGAAGGATTAAAATCAAAGAAATTGATATTGTGATTGCAACTGTATTATCTGGTATATTATTACAACTGTACATCTGTGTCAAATTTTGGTTACGTTCAGATCTCAAAAGAGTGTTCATATTCACACGATAGATTCGGGAAAAATGTTATTTACATTTGATGACTATTATTCATAATTACCCTACAAAACTTTTGTGCTCGTACCCAAAGTCTATCCTTTTTTGGGGGTATAAGGCCTTAATTGAAAAGTATGTAAGAAAGTTTTGGGATGAAAACCCTCTTTGATTTAAAATGTAACCAAAGTGTTAAATGCTTAAAAACCTTTTTGAGCAAAGTTACAGTACTCGTCTTATTTTAATATGTGATGCTAGACATTTTTTACTTTTACTTCATTTGTTCAAAGTATAAATAATATGAGAGTCCCCCTGTAATATGCTCTATTAACTTTTTTACGCTTATTACTTTATTTATACAAATTAATTCAATGAATCCATATAACACCGTTTTTAATTAGAATTACGATTAACTTAATAATCTTTGAGTGTAATTAGCTTTATAAAAATTTTGCCCCAGTTTATCAAAAAACGTTTTTCTTTCATTTATTGTTTTTCTTATTTATTTGCATAGAGTTTCAGACAACTAAGTATGTAGTTAATGCTTTTTCCTTTTCCCAAGTACTCTTAAAATTTGGTAGGATATATGAACACCCTTTTATAGAAATCAAATAAAAGAATAAGCTTTTATAGCTCAGAATAAAATATTTCATTATTATGAAACGATGAAAATTTTGCACTGAAGAGATGAAAAATTACTGCTTAGTTAACAGGATTATTGTAAATAAATGTCTTAATTCTATTTCCTGAGCTGAATAAATGAAGTGCCGGATAATGTGTTTAATGGAACCTAATATCGTGTTTATATCCCTGTTACCAGTTATCGATTTCATTCAAATAACGCTTTGAATTAATATAGACTTTCGAAGTTTTCCTTGGCATTTTCTAATCATGATTTTTGATTAGCTCGGTTCAGTTTCCAAACACATTAATATTTTAAAGATTTTCAAAATTGAAACATAAGCTAGATCAAACGCGATATTTCTTTCAAACTTTATTCAGTACTTAAATAACTAAAGAAAACTTTACGAGAGGGGAAAAATTTCGATATTCTTATGTCAAAATATAAATTAACTTACCTCTTAAAAGATGAACATCTCTGTTTTGTGTAATGAGACAAGTGTTCACTTTAGGAATAAAATTTGTTATAAAATAGATTGTTTTTTTTATATAAAAATGAACTTTTGTTTCTTTTTATCCCTTCATAGCAATCGGTTTATTTTAAGATTATTTAGTGGTATTTTGTTAAAATACAAGATCTTTTCATATTGTTTATGAACAGAAATGCATAGTTTCAAAGAGTAAAACTGACTATTTTTACTGCAATCGTTTTCATGATCAATGTTAGTTAAATTTTTCCTAACACCTGCAAGTAGAAGGAAAGAATTTTATTTTTCATATATCTTTCGTATTATATATTTTATTTTTGGTATTATATTAACTTTATCTATCGTAAAGCTTCGAATTAACAACCCGTAAAAGATATATGTCATTAATGAATCATTAATGAAGGAGGATAGCAGATGCCAAAAAATGGACGTTGCAAACTTCAGAGCAAGAAAAAAAACAAAAAAAAACCGGTTACACCCTCTTTTGTAAGTGACAGAACAGGACAAAATAAGATTCTGCCGATCTTCAAGTGGCCTTAAAAAATCGGGAAAAGACGTAACGCCGTCTATCCTACCTTTATCCATATCATTTTAGACTGAACGATTAATTTAAAATTGTTTTAAACGAGCTCTAGCTTTCGATTTAAATATAACAAGAAAAATATGAAGAAGTGTACAGAAATATATTTAAAAGTATTTTATTTTTTATATTAAGATAGATGGATTGAGTATTGCTTTGTTTTTGTCTATTTTTTGTCTACCAATCTTCTGTTCTGATGATACTATCAAAAAGACTACTTTCTATATTAGCCAAATTTCTCTTCTTGCTGCATGAAAAATTTGTCAAATATAAAAATTTAACATTTAAAATTGCATGCATTTTAAAACACCCTTTCATATTTGTAAATGTACCATATTTACACAAATAAATTCAAACTGGTTTGTCAATGGTTCTGAGATCGAATAAAAATAATTAGATAAAAAAAAATTCCAGCCACTCATTTCTTAAACATTTGCTCTATTTCTGAAAAATATTGACGGTTACAAAGAATAAGAGCTGAATCTGAATTTACTACTTTAATGCATTATATTTGTCTCTCTTTCATGAAACTTACTAGCAAATATTTTAATAACTTTAAAAAATATTTTGCTTCAGAAATTTATCGATATTTCTATGAAAAATTGCAAAGCTCAGAAAGAATGGACTTAGGGAGCAACATAGTAAATGTAATTTTTGGAATAATGACTTTCCGTCCAATCTTAAGAAAATATATATTTTTTAAATATGAGCTTAGTTTTCGAAGCAATGAATGTTTTCACTCAGCGATCTTACTATTTCGAAAGAGAATGGCGGAGAAGCCATATTTCCTGCTTCCTGTTACTTCAATGAAGTCCCTGCCATCTGGTGATGAATATTAAAATTACTTAAAATAAATTTTCTGGGTCTTTTAAAATTTAGATTTCTCACATACATAAACATAGTTATGAATCAAGATTAGATTAAGATGATCATAAAAGGTTAATTGTAGAAGAAAAATGCTTAAAGTTAGCGCCAAATAATTTATTACTAATAATATTTAAAAGTAGTGAGCAAACTTAATCTTAAAATATATGGATAAAAATCATTCATTGTGAATGCTGTTATTTGCAGTACTTGAATGATGCATTTTTCCAAAATGAATAATGCTTAAGTAAATAATTTTAGTTCAATAAATTAAAATTATACTATTATTCATAACATTTTAAAGTTAGATAAATAGTTGTCCAATAAACTCTATTGCAATTCATTAAATATTTATCTCCTTCAATCAAAATAGTTCTTGATTTCATTCATTTTTCCTTTATCCACTTTAAAAAAAAAATTATTACAGAATTTTTATCGATAAGATAGAAGGGTTTTTTTTTCTTTCAATCCTTTCCCTCTTCTTCTGCTCATTATTTACTTCCCTTAAACAATTCCAAAAGATTAAAGGTGAATTGATAATTTATTATTTTACAATATTAAGATTATAAAACTCCAAAAATAAATTGTGCAATCTACGCTGGTAGGCTAAAATTCGTTCAGGGATTCTTTTTAAAAGAAATCGATCATGCAAAAATTTATCATGATTTGCAAGTCCTTCAATAAATCAGTTTAATTGAAGTATTTTTTTAAAAAATTTAAATATTAAAACATGAAGTATAATTATCACAAAAGTCAATACTTATTATGTTGCTTAAAAAACTAATAGCATCAAAAGATATTGCTTATGCTGATCATTCAGAAATCTTTTAAATTTCCCAGCGTTTTTGCGCAATCAGAATATATGTAAAAATGAAAGCAAATTAATTTTTTCTTTCAACGAACTCCTATCAAAAAAATGCGCACAAGAATGAAGCATCTAAAAATAGACGTCTTTCAAATCATTTCCTGATTTCATATTTAACGTAAAATTCTTCTCTATTGAAACATTAAAATTTTATGATTTTTTTCTTTTTCTTTTTTTTTATATTTTAATACGAAGCTATTAATGCACACTCTAGAAATTATATTATAAATATCATAAAATTGCACATGACGAGAGAAAAATTGCCATTAGAGAACATGAATGTCAATTTAAATGTTCCGAAAATATTAAATTTTTGTAAAAATTTCTGTCTTTCTTTTGCTACTGAATCTAAAATCGCTTAGTTAAGTTTCACATGCACTATATCTTGTACAAATGGGGAAGCATAAAACTCTTTTTCTGCAAGTAACACTGAAAATCTCTTTATTATGCAAGTTTTAATTAAATTCTTTCTTAAGTTCTCATTATAACTCTATCATTCATCAATTCTCTTGGTTAGCATTATTTCCTTTGTTTACTTTAAGAAATAAAAGAGCATACTTATTTTTAAAAAATGCTTATTGTCCAACGAATTTTTTCAAAAACTAAGCTCACATTAGTATATATATTAGAAATAAAAAAAAGCCATTAAAGAAAGCACACTTTTTTTAGTTAAAAAAATAAATGAAAAATATATAAAGAATAGCTAAATGATTTGGGAATAATCTTCGAAATAATTAAATTATCACAGTTAAAATTATTTAAATACTGATAAAAAAAAACGTAACGATCCAAACATGCAAGTAATATTGTAGAGTGTGAGATACTATTTCGCTTATCTGATTGTTATTTGATTGCGGTTTGGTTCAAAATGAAGAAATCTATTTAAAAAGAATCATCTTTCCATTCCAAAGTGTCTAATGCTTTAAATTGGACGCAAATTAAACAAATAGAATAAGAAGCTGTCATGATTAAGGATTTTGTTTTTGTAAAAAAAATAAATAATGCAGAAATAAAAATACTGCTATATATATGAATGGCATATATTCAATCCATTTAATCTCTTTTAAGTAACCACGGTGAATCAGTTTCAGTAATAAAAGAAGCACGTGATATTAAGTCTCTAAATTTTAACACCTTTTTCATTCAGGTCTCATTTCACCTAAGCTGAAATTGTTGAAACTTTAAAGGAGATAATTTATTTAGCACATGGCGATTTGTTTATAGCCGGAAAAATCACAAATATCATTTAAAACTGATATTTTAATTTAGTTTATATGTTGCGGAGTTCATTTGTTTTTAATGTACAAATTTCAGATAATTTAATTTAAAAATAAATATTTCTAAAGGTTTCAGTGAAAATCTGTCTGCACCTAAAAAGAGATTGCATGCACAAGTAATCCAAAATACATTTAATTGAAGAATTCTAATTAAAATGTTATTTATATTGATAAATAGTTATATTTACCATTCCCTTTCTCAAACCCCTTCATATTAGTGATTTTAATAACCATTAAATCAAGAAATTTTATTCCTTATTCTCAAGACTCTACAAATAAGGAATATAAAGCAGATCAATGGAAAAGATGCCAAGAAATAAATTTAAAAAAATTAAAATTGAAAAAGAATGAAGTTATTCTATATTTATATATATATATATATATATTATATTTCTAATATTATAATTTCACAGGTTATTTGAAAAAATTTAATTCCTTTTCATACTTCAAATTATTTTTTAAAATATCATTCAAAAATAAAACTGATTTTTATTGTTTTTATATTGTGTGGAATATTCGATTTAAAATCTTTCACTTTTATACTGTTATTTCTTTATACATTTGTAGGAAATTGAACTACTTAAGCGTTCTTAAATATTCTGTAGAAGAAAGATAGATGAGTAATTTTTTCTAATTTTTAAAAGACTATACAATAATGCAAAAAAATATAGAGCGAATTTCTGCTTCACACAAAATATTGTTTGACTTTTTTAAAACTCAATTCTGATTAAACCACTTTTCAACAAAGGCCAACTTGAAACAATGTTTTTCGTATGGTGCCATGCAACTGGCTCGTTTCAGAGTAACGTAATGAAGTTCTTTTGAGATGACTATCATTAAAGTTAGGTAGTGAAATTTCGTCTAAAGACAGGCCGTTAAAAGCAGATTTCTTTCCTCAACACAACGCTAATGCAGTTAAAATGGAGATTACGTTGTTCCCCTCGTCATGAAATATCCTTCCTTCTTATTGGGATTTAATCCAGTGGTTCACATTCTACAGTGATCAACGTTTTGCAAACATGTTAAAAAGAAGCAGTTGGTATAATGAATGCTATGAGATTGGGGATTTGCTGGGTAAGAAAATAGTAATGACTCGAAATCTGCATAAATCAACCTCAAGTACGAGTTTGATGTTCGTTGTAATGAGCAAGCATCATCATCGTAGAAGACTCTGATTTCTTTTTACTAAAGCACGCTACCGATTAAGAGTTCCTCTTTCGAAATCAAAAACATAAAAAATATAAACATACAAAAGAGTTTCAAAACGAGAAACTAAAATCACTCATTTTCTTTTCTTTTTTATTTATTTTATTCTAGGAGTCAGGTGAATAAGAACCCAGAAAACGTCCTTAAGAAAAGGCTTATTACTCAAAGTTTCAATCTACGAGTTGAATTAATCCTTATATTTGCGTACGTAAAAAAATATTTTATTTTCACACGCAAGTGTATCAGAATAAAATAAGGATCAGGAGAAGTCAAAAAATTGCTTCATGTTTGTGATGATTTTATTAAAAATCTTTCAATCAATGTTTAATGCAACTTCGCATGGCCTCTAATAACTTACTACACGTTTGCTTTAGTTGCTTTGTGACAAGTCCTTTTTCTTCCTGTTTCCTACTTTCAAAATCCAATTTTTGACATTGCTTTTAAACGTGATCAATTGAATGTCCGCTTTATTTCAATTATTTTCTCATTTTCAAACTATATGAAGACCCAACTGTAATTTTGAAGAGAATTAAGATTTGGCTGGATGACGAGGATGACATTTCAGTCCTCCTCTAGAGAACAGCTAGAAACTTAAAGCTGATGTAGCATGTTTCCGTTCTACAAAAATGATGGATCTTTTTCGAAATTATATCTTAAACAGGTGACATTCGATAACAAGCAAAAGCATCAGTTGCCCATATCGTCATGATTTTATCCTATTCGAACTTTTAAAAAAATCATAGTATTGGAGCAAATGGATACTTTTGAATGACAAAACATATTACAATATAATTTTAATAGAAACTTTTTCAAATACATAAATTTTATTACCAGTTCATATTGAAACAAAAGTCTGAATTTCAGCCTTTTTTCCGTGATTTTATTAGAGATTTCTGTAGTTATATCATCTAAAAATTTAAAAATACTATATCTTCTGTAACAGTTTCTTCGTTATCAATATGCCCTGTCGTTATGAAATCAAATTATGTAGTATTTTTTTAATTCATCAATATGTAATATTTTGTTTCTTCCAGCCACTGTGAAAAATTCTAAATATTAACAGTCAAGAAATCGTGAAAATAATAACTTTTTATGACAACCAAGTTTGTTTTAAAATTATATTGCTAGTAAATTGCTTTTTAAATAATAAAATAATCAGTTATCAAATAGAGCACAATTTTCTATACGATCATCTGAATTTTCTAGTTCCATCTTAGCTTGTTTCTTTAAAAAATTTATATCTTATTTGTATCGCGAAGAGCGGAAGCTTAGAAAAAGAAATGCTGGCTAGAGTGTCATTTGATTACAGTTTAATGCCTCGAAATACCGTCTCAAAGCATGTGGCATTTTCAAATCGAGAGCTTGATTTAATCAATCTAGTTTCTTAAATTGCCGTTTGAAAGTTTCTAATTATGTAAACATTTATTAACAGCCGAAGATATATAGTGAGAACTTTCAATTTACAACCAGATATGTACTGATTGAAATGAAAACCATATTTGCCTAAAATTTATCGCACATACATCATCGTCCAATGACAGAATAACATATGTCTGTTAGATGCATTTTATACTCAGAAATGAGTGTCTGAGTTTTTGCTACTATAGATAGATGGTGCAATGAATTTATTCTCAGAGTGTAACTTATCAGGCTGAAAAATCTGAAAAAAAATAATGAATTGTTTTTACACGATCTATTTTCCCCTTCAAATCATCAAACGAATTTTAACATAAACGACTAAGAGAACAATGTATGACGCATTGTCACAAGACATCATTTCATCACATTCCAATAAAAGTATTTGGCTCACATTTTTTTCTGGATCCATGCAAAATAATCTGAGAAGACAAATTAAAGTTCTTGTAATAGCCACATCTTTTCTTTTTTCTTTCATGATTAATAAAAAGCAAATGTCATAACTTTTCTAGCTGAGCTGTGTGACTATATTTGAAATACTAGATGGTTCATATTTAATAACTAATTATATAATAAACATGAGATTTTTAAAGTTTCTAATAATTTTATAAATTATATCCAATATATCTTGTAAAATAATACTTAAATCAAATGCTGAAAAAGCAAAAGAATATTATAGTAATTTTACATTCATTTCAAAAAATCGTTTAAAAATAGTTAAATCAAATGATTCTGCAACTTTTTATTTGTTTATTTATTTATTTTTTTATAACTCTGGCTTTATATAAGCCAGTTCCGTTTTAACAACATTTATATACATCATATCTTATATAATATTTTAAAGAATGATAATTTTTAAAGAGGAAAATAAAATGGTATATGTAAACTCAAGGTTCCTTTTGTTTTATTTTCTTTCTACAAAAATGAAATATTTTGAAGTTTCCTGTAACAAGTGGTTAAAAAAATAAATTGTACTTCTTTGTAATCAATATATATTAATATATTTTAGTTTTCGATGCTTAATTTCTGAATATTTTTACTAATGATAGGAAAGTAATATTTTTTGATTTGATTATGCCCATTTCCCTCTTTTGTGATCTTTGCTGCCTTATGATGCCATCTAGTGTCCTTAAAATGCGCAACTTTGAATCTTCTGTGAAAACAAAATGTAAAAATATTAGAAATTTACTTTATTTTTAGCTAGAAAATAGCCATATATATTTATAATATTATTGTGAAATTATATTTCTTTTGTTTTATCATAAGCTACTTTTATTTTGATGCCATGCAAAATATTTTCAGAACAGAATTTAACGCTTTTTTCTAAAGATCCTATATCTTAGATACCTGAAACATAAATACTTAAAATAAAAGGTATTAATATACATTAGCTTCAGCTTTTATTAATTATTTGTTATAAAGATCAAATGCAGTCATTTAAACTCAAAGATTTTATTCATATTTAGTTAATGTGTACTTTATTTCTTTTCCTGCAAAATTAATTGCAAGCATGACTATTATATAGAAAAGGTTCTCATTTGCTGAATATTTACTATTTAATTCTTTCAGATGAAATCAATATAAAAAAGTTACGATAATTTCTAAAGTATTTGTAATGCAGAAAACAATTATTTTTACTTTTCTCAAAGATCGAAGTTTAAGTGCTTATTGTTTAACTTTAGTTAATAATATCCAGCAAATGATAAATGCGCCATCTATTGCGATTGTTCAGTTGTACTCTTAATTTGAATTATAATTTAATACCTTTTCGATTCTTCTGTGCCGCACCAGAACATACAGAATATTTGACAGAAATGTTGATAAGAATTAAAATGTTGGCGAGTATGTGCTGCCATCTGTTTCGTATTCATAACGAAACTTTTAATATTTCTGTAAGACACGAGATGAGTTTATGTCATTCCACTTACAACATTCATGTATTTTTTCTATAAAATAATAGTTAAATGCTTATCATTATTTTTTTCAATGCATATATCTTACATTTCAAATACTATTCATACTGATTCCTGCATATGGTTTGAAATAGGATAATTCATGAAGTTAGAATACAGCTAATCCTTACATTTTTTCTGAATATTTTTAACGGAATATAAGGTTTGTGATAGTTTTTTATGCGGAATTTTTCATAAATGTAACATTTTCAAAAGAAAATATATTAGAATATATTTTTCTTTAAGACCTCTCATTAATCCAGCAAATGATTTCAAAGCATGATTTTGAATTTACCAAAAGACATTTTAGAGAGTTTAAAATTATTTATTTCATGTAACTTCAGCGGGAAATATAGAGAATATATCAAAACTATTAACAACGTTGATTTCCTGTGCGCTTAAGTTTCGTCAAAGCATCGATTATGATATCTGGTGCCATCTCACGGCACAAACGAAAACTAATTTTTGAACGAAAGTTTTAATCGTATGTTGCAAAGAACTGAAAATTTCTACAATTCTTAGAATTTTACCTCACTGAAAATGTAATTCAAGAACATTTGTGTAGAAAAGAGTAGCTGATGTCATTATTTTCCACATTTCCTCTACATTTCAACTACTGTGCTGTATTACACATAATTAGAGTAACACATTTTGTGCAGATTTGTGTATCGTCGTAATTGTATTGTTATTTGCATTATCAATAACCTATAGGTATATCGCAATTTGTAATAAATGTTGACGAATAGTTTTCATCGAATACAGCACAGGTGAAAAGTTCAGTCAGTTAAAATAAAAAACGTTAATACCATACAGTCTGACGTAATTAAAAGATTTTATTGGTTGGTTGGTTGTAATTTTATAAAAATAGGTTGTAATTTTATTACTTCCTCCTTATTTCATGTTTATAAATATGTTTTCTCGCACTGCAATGAACTATTGTAAAAACAGGAATTTCAAAAAAAATGAAATGCTTAAAATCATATGACACAATAGAATTGTGAATATTTTTTTTTACTATAGTATTCTTAAAGAGATACAACATCACTATTCTACATATCATAATATTCATCATGTTGCAATGATTTTCAAATACAATTTCAATGAGAGAAATAAAATAGGTTGCATTAAGTATCTTTTTTTCTTTCTTTCTGATGATCACAAAAAAAGAGGCCTTTTTCAATAAATACTTTCATTTGTCTTCCATTTTTTCTGAAAAAGATTCATCACACAAAATGGACAAATAAGCTTAAAGTAAAGAATTTATTAATTAAGGGATGAATATTTCTAAGATACTAGTTTAATAAAGATTTCCAAAATTTGAAATAAAAATATTATTAATTTTTTAAATATTTCTATTAATATTTATTTCGATTAATATATCTATTAATATTAATATTTATCTATTAAATATTTCTATTTTAAATATTAAATATTTATGCAGAAACATTCATACATATAAAATATATTAAATAGATATATTTTTCTTCGCTATATTTTCTGTAAGTAGATATAAAAATATTTAAATGGATGCTAGAGCATGGTGATCCTTAAGGAATCAGTAACCTATCAAACGTAAAAGCTATTAAATAAAATAATAAATCTTTGAGCAAAAATTAAATAAAAATATTTCATATTTTTGTAAATACAAGACGAAAGCTGTAACAATTATTTATACATTTTTGTGGTTTGTGAACAATGTTAAGATCCCAAATAAAAGGTACTCAGAAGATGATAATAAAGTTCCGATACGATTTGATTTAAATTTTCTAATTACATCGGTTTGATTTGTTATCTAAAAAAAATGCTGACTTCAGGAAAATAAAAATAACAGATGTTTATATGTTGATTTATTTGGAATGATGTATGAGAAAATATGGAACAATTCCAACCAGTTCAGAAAATTAGGGCCCGAAAAGCCTGTGGACCACTATACATTGAACATTGTGCAAGTTCAAAGTTATTGTTAAATTCGTAATCCAAAATTCTCCAAAACGTGTGTAAATAGGGAGATTTGTATTTCATAGTTCGTTGTCTTTGATCTAATTTTAGAATATATAATCTAAATGTTTATAATGTAAAAGTTGAAACTATACAAAATGTCCCAAAAAAGTAGAGTAAGCGTTTATTTCCTTAAATATTACAATTAGACATATATTCCCAGTTGGAAAGTTTCTTTTAACATTTCTAGGCCATGGGAATTATGCTTACCCTAAAATTCATCCATCTTTGAATGATGCCATATAGGTTATCATAAGTTCTCACAAATTTTTCAATGACAAAATCTTAGATGCTTCAACTTCTTATTTAATGCAAAATGATGTGTCTAGATTTGTTACTTAGTTATTAATTAATCAAATTAATTAACAGATCCAATTAAATTTATCGAATAAGCTAAATGAATTGCTTTTCTTATGCCAATCTCAATCCTAAAAATTTGTAAATATATCATGACTAGAAAAAAATGGCCAATTCAAAAGTTAAATATAGTAGAAAATTGTATTAAAACACTTTGACTTTAGAAAGCTATAAAAATTACAATTTTACATGGAAAAATTGTCGATGAGTAAACTATTTCTCTTATACTTTTCTATAAGCACACAAAGTATAATTTTTTTATCTACAAAATTTGTTTTGATATTACCAGTAATCTAAGGTAAACTTAATGAATTACATCACTTTTTCATACATCATACTGGCGTTTGAATAAGTTTTTCTTGGCATGTTTAAAGGATAACACACAAATGACAATAGGTTATTAAATGGGTGAATTCGGAAAACAATAATGTAAGTATTAATTCTCATTAAAATTTAATAAATGAATAAATAATATATTAAAATATTTATTCAAAATCAGCATCTTCCAGAGCTAAACAAAATTGCATTCTTCTAAGAATACTTACGTGCACGAGATCTAGTTCAACATTTGTGACAATAAGACAGGCTTCTTGATTTCATCGGCTATGATGTGTAGGCTGTATAAGAGGCATTCTTTGCACTGAAGAATGTGTGCGACCACATTAACTAAAATCGTCAAGCCACTAAAAGGTGTCAATCTAGGTAATGAAGAGAAAATTCACTTTTTAATCCAATCAACTTGTCAGGGAATTCGACTTTCAACAATCGTCTTACTGCTGACACACGGTTAAAAGCAGTGCCATCTAATTGTAACTATATCTACTGTAAAAGTACTGCTCAAGACAATACATCCATTAGTTAAGACATAATACCAATCACAACTGAATATATTAGTCACCATTCAATATATTGTTGCACAGAACGGAAGATATCAGGGAATTTCTGCGAAGTCATATCACTCTTTATAGAAAATTGTCACTGATGTTGAACCTGAATGGAATGTATTTTTATCTTCCCAAAACTCTAGATGTCGATAATGATCTGAAACTGTCCAGGAAGTTCATTAATGCTGAAAGGATGGCAGCTATTACGTTGAATTATTCTGTACGCTGTAGTTTTGGTATATTGGCTGACTTTTCATATACTTGTATGAGAATAATTTAAAAAATGAGAAAAATGTCGATTTCTGTATCACTGCTGTAATGCTTCATCCTTTTCTTTTCTCGTCAAGGAAGTAAGTGTCCTGCAGTTTGCGATAGCTAAAATCGTTTTGTATGGATATATCCTAGATTGATGCCAAGAATTCTGAAAACGAGTTTTCATTTTTCTACAACTAGACTAACATTATGATTACAAAATTGATCAAGAGCAGTTTAACTAATGTTCGATTATGTACTTGCTATTGTAATATTTCATTCTTTTGAGAAGCTAAATATTACTCACAAAAATGCGAGTAAAAGTTTTATTTTCTTGTCTATATTCTAATACTTTTTTGACACAATCTAAACATTCAGTTTCTGAAATTTCAATTCCCTCACTTATTAATTCGAGGCTGTAGCTATATATTAATAAAATTAAAAATAAATATCATTAAATATTATTAAAATAATAAAATCATTTTTATTCTATCTATTAACATCATTTTTTCATAACTTTTCTCGATTATCAGATCGCAATTTTGGATTTCTTTCTTACTGGACAATTCTGTTCAACTTTTTTGCTTGGGATTATAACAGATTTAAAATATATCCTGTAAGCATATACCAAATTGAAAAAGTCCCAAATGTGAATTACTGCTTAAGTATATTAAATTACACCAATTACGCTGAAAAAGTTGTTACGGTCTATGATGGAGCGCCGGAGATTTTACTTAGATATATTGGTGTATTTACCCTGAAATTTACCGAATTCGTGATTTATAGGGGATATACTTTACCCTTTTATCTGTTTATGGTAGTAATGGACGGTGTCTTTATAATCATCCTGTATTAATGAGATATCTTCATTCAAAACTATGGAATTAAGCCGTCTAAGAAACCATCTGCATTTGATATAGGAGAAATTATCAATACCTAAATTTGGGAGCTCATAAATAATATCAAACCGAACCGTAATAATATAGTATTCCATGACTGGAAATATAAGCAGAATAAGATTGGAAAAATCATCAAGGCAAATAAAGTAGTTTCTTGTTTTTACTTACAAGTTGTAACTGTTTACTAAAAGAATAAACTTTCGAATTACAGCTCGGAGTTGGTTCAGGTATACTAAGTATATAGAGATCTTTAAAGCTTTTGGCATTAACGTTTTCCACACAGATGTATATAAGACCACCATTTTCTTGCATATTCGCTTTTGAATTGATGCGCCTCTGTAGTATTTAAGAATGTTCTGATGTACCGGATAATTTTTCAAAATCTATTATTCGTTACCATTTGAACAAGTATTTTGGAAGGTGTTGGACTTTCTCTCACTCACTTGTTATATCATTAAAGCGATGGCATATGAATTACCCATTGCTGTGGACCTATTTTACGGAAAGAATATCTCCCTTCGATACAAATATCGTAGAAATATCAAATGTGTACGAAAATCAGTGCTTTAGTGTTAATGAAATATACACCATTTCTGATGGTCTGATCGGTGGTAATGAATATCATTGAATGGGTTCAATTATTAAATCATACGCAATAAGTATGCCTAAATAATTACAAACTTGAGTCATTTTATGATTCTTGTGCCTCATCTATCACTTTTCACAATTTTTGTTATTGATCTCACAGCGATTAAGGTTCATTTTGAAGTTATCTACATTCTTTAAACGCTCGAACTCAGAAGTTTGACACATTCTACATTTATAATAGTTCAATGGTGATTATCATGTTAGTAACATGAATTTCCAAGATTAAATCAAATTGATAACTACTCAATTTGTAAACTGAATTCAGTTCTGAAATTTGATTAAAATATATTAAAATGATCAAACTCGATTAAAAATTTTAAAAAATCCATAATTTTGTTAAAAATTAGTTTTTATTACACCAAACTCAAAGTCTGGACTAGAACTTGGAAAGTTTATTAAACCTAATCCATTCTTGATTTCTAGTAGAGACTCAGCGTGAAAACCGGGAATATTTTCAAAAGAATTCTTCTGGTTTCAATGTCAAGGGGACTGACATTTGCTTAAGTATTTCGACCCAACTTTTGTTTGATTAAAATTTTTAAATATCTTCTGAAAGTGGTTCTTTCTATGATAATCCATTTAAAAGTGGTATTTATTTACCCAATAATGAATAAACTTTATTTTCAGGAAAGTATACATCCAATAAAGCAAAAAAGGATTAAATTAAATATCGTTTCAACCTTCCGATAAATTGTTATGATTTTTATTCTCGTCACTAAGTTGCTAAAGAGCACTGCTACTGCTAGAAATGAAGCTATATAGCATTTCTCGGCAGTTGATCATGCATATATCAATCTATGGAGTAAAATATATGTCTCAAGCCATTAGATTTATTTTCTGTTTCAATTGTTCTCCAGATTCAGGATTGCACAATCTTATTTTTATCTCAGACAACATTAACTTCTTACGACGTATCAAATTAAACATCATTATTGTTTTGTTAAAGTTAATGAGGGTTTGACTAATTTTTATCTTTCATCACTGTAGAAATTTTCCCAGGACTTCAAATGAAAAAAAATATCAGAAGCTAAAAATAAAAATAAGGAAAGAAATAGTAATGAAGAATAATAATTAAATGGAGAAATAGAGCCATTCGATGTTATACATAATAATGTCTATAAAATCAAGTCTTCAATTCACAAGCCTAAACTAGATTCATTACAAACTTCCATTAATATAAGCTGTTACATTTCCACATTATTAAAGAAACAAAGTTCATTTTCTTATTTTTAAAATAAATTTAACAAATTTCAGTTGAAAGTTTTTCTAAGAACATTTATATGTTCCTTTCTCATTGTTCATAAGTATTGCAAAATAAGTAAACAAATATAAGCTTTCCATCTGCAGCTTCTTTTTACAAAATTATTAGCCTTATTCAATGTTTTCAAGCTCCATCTTTTTTGACACCTTATCCTTTATGATAAGTAAAGAAATTCAATTATGATTGTATATATGGAAGAATTTTAAAATGAGATGTTGTCATACCAAGTCATTACAACTAAATATTTTTTTTTAGATTCAAAACTTTATCATGATGTGATTATTAGGGCATTCTTCAGAAAATGTTTATTAATATGGTGCTCATTCTATAGCTGTATGATTCTTTTTTTCTCTCTCTTTCTTTACATTCATTAGAATTATATTTTTAACAAATGTAACATTTGGATTGATATTATTTGTCAACATGCCTGCTTACTTAGATGTTTTTATTTTTCTTTTTTAGCAGTATTAATTTCCATTTAACAATTAAGTATTTCAAAAGGAATGTTTATTAATCTTTTGAATAGTCATAAATAAATTAATTTTATGGGAAAGTTAAATACGCTTAGCAATTCTTATTTATATCCTTTATTTTTTAATCTTTATAAAATAACAACTCTTAAATCTTTACCAAATAACATTGTTTCTGAGTTATATCACAATTTTTGAAATAACTTCTCTTTTAATAATTCCTTTTATTTTTTATACACGGAGTAATGGCAAACATTTTAAGTTTTTTCTTTTAACATTTCCTGTTTTTATATATAATTTGTACCTATTAAATCAAATCACCTGACGCCTACATATTTGTTTATATTTTTTAAAATCTTTTACCGCTGAAAATTTGAATGAAAAATAATAAAATTTACAATTTTAACAAAATGTATTAGCAAATATTCTAACAATTCGTTTTTTGCTTGATAATTATTTGTGATGCAGCCTCTTTTTCGGTGATGTGAGGATTAATCTGATATAAAAAAGAATCTTGCAGATAAAAGATAATTGCTTTTTGTTTTCAGGGATTTTTTTGCAGTGAAAGCAAATTTATATTTTTAATTTGTATCATATAAGGGAATTGTTATTAAATTAACTTTTATTTTAAAAAGAAAACAAAAATAAGACTAACAAGATATTATTGCTATTTCACTTGAATATTATTTGTTCTAATGATTATTTGTCCTAATTTTATATTTATTTTAAATCATTTTCAATGATTATTGAATATTTTTTTTCTTTAAAAAGGAATTTTGATAAAGTATCAAGATATAATATCCACACATTAATATATATACGTATTTATCTAAAATCTATTTATTGTTTTAAATCAGCTACTTTAAATACTCTAAATGTATGGATGAAACAGTAATGTACATATAAATTTACCAAATTAGGAAATAAGATTTTCAGGAAACTGTATAAATTATAAAACATTTCAAAAAGATAACATTCCTTTAAATGGTACCTTCTTGTCCTAACAGATGGCGCTGCTTTATTGAAAAATTTTTAGAAATCTATCGGTTCTTATATACTATAAAAATTTTCTTCTCATTTTTATTTATTTATTTATTTGAATTAGAAGTATTCCAGCGAAAAAGAGAAGAAAATTATATTTTTATATATTTAATCTATTATTCAAGTCAAAGGAAACATTTTCTGATTTAATTCATCATTTCAGAAGAATAAATCAGATTAAATATTGGAAATTTAACAGCCAAGTTGCCATAAAGGTACCGAAATATTTGTTCTGGAACATTATTTCTTGGACACAAGGCCTATCTATTAAATAGTGGAAGAAGATAATAATTTGCGATCGTGAAGCGCGCTATTTTTTGAGATATTTTCAAAGTTATTTGATTGTGTGTTTTTATTTCAAAATAAAGGCTGTGAAATCGAATTTATTTAAATTAAAATCACGTATTTTTTCATTTTAGAACATTATTATAAACACATTCCTAATTAAAGTGACATTTGCAACATTTATATTATATTATTTGGAAATTATAGGAAATTAGAGCTTTATAATTAAAATATCTATCTATCTGATCTTTTAATAAAATATTACCGAGATTGTGCCAATAAAACCTTTGTGAATTTTTTAAAAGTATTTATCATTCGAAATTAATTCAAATTTTAATACCTTATTTTTCCATTGGTGAAGTGATGAATTTAAATAGTTTGAAAGTTGTCATCTTATAAACATTTGCTATTCCAGAGTATCAAAATTTGCTACTTAAAACTATTTATATAAAGATTAAATTAAAACTGGAAAAAATAAATTAGTTTTGTAAATTGGAAAATAGTAAAAGCATCCGCGTCTTGCATTGTTAAGGCTCACTAGAAGGCTTAATCAGACTGTGCTTAGACAAGCTGGATCTATTCAAAAATGAAACCCAATTCGAAATTGATCTTGTCCTCTGACATCTAAGCCACAGCTCTTTATTTATTGTTCTGCATCTTTTGTTATTAAAAATATTATAAAAGGCTAAGCACAAAGACGATACAGAAAGAGAGACTCAAAGTAATTTTTAGTTTCTGATATGTAAAGTATAGAGTAAGTTTTGTAACAGTCAAAAAATTCGATGAACTCAATAACTACAAAACGCGAAGAGCTAGATAGATAAAATTTGGTTCACAAGTTTATCTTTTGAAATAAATTTTATCACATTTTGAAATAAATCTGTGAAATGTCTGACCATCTATATTTTCTCATGCACGTAAATGCAATGAATCAAATCAATGC
The DNA here is from genome assembly GCA_026543865.1 of Argiope aurantia. Classification (NCBI taxonomy): domain Eukaryota; kingdom Metazoa; phylum Arthropoda; class Arachnida; order Araneae; family Araneidae; genus Argiope; species Argiope aurantia. The sequence goes on along the minus strand of JAPMOR010096416.1, from coordinate 210,585 downwards.
CATTCCGAGGCAAATTTTGGTGTCAGTCGGTCGACAAAAAGACGTCCAAAATGCATATTCTCACGTAGAAAATGCTAAGTTCGCATCAGAGATCTACATTTCGTATATATCGTTCATCAAAGCCATGCGACGTATTCGTGACATTTCCCAAGATCTACAGTCTTATCTGAGCGAAGGGGATAAAAATTTTTATACAGGAGTATGCGAGAAAGTTTTTAGAAGATCAGTTCCACTGGTCTTTTTCAAATTAAACAAAGTTTATTTTAATTATTTTGTAAATGAGCGAGTAGTTAAAATAGTATTTTATTATCCTTTTAACAACTCGTTAGCATGCCCATCATATACCTTTTTTACTAATGAAAGATTAATTGGTTAAATAATTGTTTATGAAAACATTGTTTTAGGTGTGGATGGTCTATCCGAAAGTAAAAAACTAATTAATATTAGGATTCAATAGAGAGTTTAAACAGTCGTTTTTAAATTACATAATAAATGCTTTTAATTAAATGATTCTTAATGCAAAGTATTATTTTATTTTAAATATCATATTATATAAAATGTGTCAATTGGTTACTTATCATTAAAACCGTAAGTCTGATACAGAGACAGTGAAGGCAATTCGAAACAATACGCGTCGATGAATCCTTATGAAACTGAGAAGCATGTACTGTCTTTAACTCTTTCGACTCACCTTTTGCATGATTAAAATGTTAAAACGTTCTTTTGACGATAACATACGTAAAAGTAGGATTCATTTACCCAACACGGAATGCTCTGCGGGAAGTGCATGACCCTTAGAGTTGAAAGAATAAAAAGTGGGGTTTTCTTACCCAATAGAGAATGATATATAATCTCGGGGATGTATATGCCTATTAGAACAGAAATGGCTAGAACATTCTAGAAAGACGATACTTTTTCCCCTCTTTAAAATTTTATTTTCAAACGTTTATTTACTTTAGTTACAATCGCGTTCAAAAATGTGAAACTAACACTTTTCTAAGTAACATTATTTCTTCCCATTTGCAAAAAAAAAAAAAAAAAAAATGTGCATACACACTTTCCTTGGGCGTGTAGAATATAACGGTTGCGAGGTAAAACTTAATTTTCATTCCTTCCAAAAATATTTATTATCTAATACCAAATTAACAACTGATAATTTGGAAGAGTCCATCGTGTGACCTCGAATTATAAAACTTTTCACCTATCAAAGTTGGTTAATATTAATGATTTGGTGTTGATAGGCTTCGAGAATAGAAAAAAAAATAAGAAAAATGAAACCCAGAAAGAAAATAAATGTGATGCTAAAGGACAAGTCCGAAGATGTAGATTATATTTCTTTTCAATAAGAAACGTATGTTGTGAAGATGGAGGAGGCAATTTATTTTGAATCATCCCTGATGAATTTTCAACAAATATGTATATTTTGATCGATTATGTTGAAGGTACGATACAGAATCTGAATCGTTCGCCTGAGGGTTTGAAGGGAGAGATACTGAATGTTACAGGTTAGAAAAAAAGCACTTTCAATGAAATTGTATTTGGTGATTATTGATATTTTACGATTGTCGAGATTCATAAAGAGTTATACTATTAAATCATGTCACTGCATAGATTTTTTTCATGTATCAAAAGTAATTTTCTCATCTTATGTATTTCTTTTCCTTGTTTCAGAATATACAGCATATTTTATATTATAAAGTATAACTTCCTACGTTTTCCTGACAAAATGTGGTATGGAATGATTATAAATGACACAAAAATCGTTATTATATAATGCTAACAGTTTATATGCGATATTCCATGTTGTAGACTTTATTTTTTTGTGAAAAACAGCAAGAAGATGATACTTTGGAGAAATTGGGACTAAGCAATAAAAAACTTCTAAGGGTGTAAGTAATAGTCTTTTATTATTACATATATATATTCTTCAAATTAGTTCGTAACTTTGATGAAGATCCAAAATACGGCTTCCCAATTACCCTATCTTTTCTTAGGCAACTAGGGACATATTGGGGTACTTAGGAACGTTGTTGTAGAAATGATTGTTTATTTAATAAAGTAATTTTTCAAAAATGCATTGTTAATTGTGCTCTCCAGAGCATGATTGTACACTTAAACAAATTAGAGACCTACTTTCCTTCACATAAGATCATTTAAGATGTAATAAATATCAGCGTCTGCAAAATTCATTCAGAATTAACCTAAGTGATCTTACCAAAAAATGTTAACATCTCAGAGCTCTTTGGGCACTTTCATATTGTCCAAAACAATTTTAGAAAACTATATAAAGTTAATTTTTCATGGTTGTTATTAATTAATTTTAAAGGATTGATATAAAATTTAGTTTAGCATGTGTATTTGACCATTTTGTTTGGAATACGACATAGACTATAAAAAGAATCATTTTCAGAAATGAATTTACGTCGATTGAAACTTATGAACCAGTAGTCAGTTTTCAACTCAGTTTGAAGAAGCAGGAAACCTCAAAACAATTTTGAAGTTAAACAAGTATTTTCCGATATAAATAGATAAAATAAATTTTATTTAAGTATATCTCTTTACGAAAATTTGGCGTTCTAAATTCCTTTTTTCTATTCTAATTTCATGTTGTTTTATGGCGCAGTACATTGCATTCTAAAAGGAAATACAGTTTTTTATATAATAAAAATTAAGCATTAAATAAATCATTAAGAAAACTTATCTAAAAGCCAACTTTCGAAACATTTGAAGACAGTCCGTTCCATATTTTAGATTTTCAAAAGAATATAAAAATTTCAGGTTTTATTTGTATATATTAATTTAATTGTTATATAGCATTTAAAAAGTAATTTTATAAAAATAGGTGCCTTCGTACATTTAAGCAGGAATGTTCAGATTATCATTATAGGAGCCATAGTGCAAAGTCTTTGCTTTGTTTCAAACATTATTGGCACTATTTTTTAAGAAAATAGAATATTTCAATAGCAGAAGTTCAAGAGTTTTAGTATTTTTAGATCATATACACTTGTTTCGAATTTTAAGCACCGTAGCATACCATATGTTCTTATAACACCATGATATAATTAATTCAGTTATATTTCCACGAATCTTGAATACTGAGAAAAAAATATTTTTACTAAAATTTTCCCGCATACAGAAATTTCACGGACCCGAATCAATTGAAAGCAGTGCCCCAGAATCCTCACTTTCAGCACTAACACCTAATAAATGCTTCTCATATCCAAGAACTCTATGTTATAAAAAAATCAATGGTGGTTGTTGTGGTAATCGATTATTTAAGCCAATGGTACTCAGAGGATTTTGTAAAACCCTCTCTTTGTTGGCCCATGTAGCTCGCTTGTTGCTTTAAATCAGATTATCTTAATCTTTAGACCCTGAGTCATTTAATACCACGTACGTGAGCTTTTAAATTACGAGATACGACCTCTTCTTGCTTTTGTCAGAGCCTTCAGCCAAAACAAAATGAAACAATTGAGTATATCATCTTCACAGACAACTGAATATTGCATTACAGAAGATGGTGATATTCAAATATTTTTTTTATTATGAAAAACTCGTATGAACCTCTACTTGTTTTACACACTTAAACATTTATTTCTCTTTCAAATATACACAATTTGGTTTCAAATGATTTTTAATAAATAGAAGGATCGATAATTTAAACGACCATAATCAGTAAAACCACTTATATTTATCAATTGCTTTTTCCTTTGTTTTCGATTAGAGTTTAGATTTTTAAATATGTGTATGTGTGTGTGAGAGAGAGAGAAACAGATAGTTTCTAAAGTCATTTTTTGAACTTTAATTTTTAAGAATGTATCTGTCATAGAGAAACATGTTATTTGTTAAGTTCAATATATTGTTTCATTTTTCTTATATACTGGATCCTTTTTAGTGAATAATATGGTAATTATAAAGAAAAAATTCCAGATGCATAAGGCATTCCTTAATGCACAACGGCAATTTGAGCACAACGGCACAACGGCAATTTGAGATAAATTTGTGAAATTTAACAAAATATTCATCTTTTCTTTCCTAATTGGTTTTCTCTTTCTTAATTTATGCCAAACAGCGGCTTTTCTTATAAAATGTACTGTTCCAACATTATTTAGTATGCAATAATGTAAAGGTTACAATCCAATAAAAAAGCATGTCTTGCCTTTTGAAATTTTCAAGATTTTGACTCTGTAACCATAACTGTAAAATCATGTTTCCCGCAGCCATCTGTCGATGCTTGTTAAGGTGGTATGGTACGTACAACGCCTCCTAGGATATTGGTACATTCTTTGTGATAGGCGTCCAGACCCATCCGCTTGGCCGTAAGTTAAATGCATATCTGCATATTTGTCATAGGTGAAATCTAACATGCTGTTTGAGAATGAAGTTTAACGACCATTAATTCTGAAAAACCCATTAATGAATACTTTCTTGCTGCTTTTATTTCCTCGAACGCATGGAAAATTTACATACAAGAAGGCTTCTTCTGCTCAACTACCTTGTTCCTAATTTTCGCATTCATAGGGACATTCTCTTAGTCAAGCTCATTGTCGTTCCGACATTTCCTTTTACGATTTTCACTGAATAAACGTTACTTGCGACACTATGTTTGGTGGCAATTTTTTATCTCCTTAATGTCTACTATCACCTCTTTGAATTTATTTTTCGAATTTGGCAACACCCTCTGCAAATATCGGTACTGATGTTGCAGTGATGTTTTCTGGTGCCACTTTTAGTTTTTCTTAAATATGTTAAAAAATCCTTAGTTTTCACACCACATGCTTATATCAAATTGAAGAGTACAAAATTCCTTCTATTTTCATGCTTTTATTTTTCTTTAGGTTTTAATGTCTTTGCAGATAAGGGTTTTAAAATACCTTTTCATTTTCAGGAATTTTAGACCCCCAGGATCATCAAATCGTCATGCTACCTACATGAAAAAACACTTTTGAGAATATGCTTTGGTTAAAAAAAATACATTGTTGAAACATAATTTGTTATTTTTTTAATATTTTCCAACAATTCTCGGGAACCCTATTTTTTGGGGCTTTTCACCTACTAAACTTCTTTTTATACCCTTTGTTGTAAGGTAAGTTTTGTCATCTTGATGTCTAACGTCGCTTCTCTGAATTTGTCGGTCGAATATATATATATATATATATATATATATATATATATATATATATATATATATATATACAGAGAGAGAGAGAGAGAGAGACGGTTATTAGTAAAGTCCTCTTAAACCCTTATATTCAACACCGGGTCTCGTATAAAGAGGGAAGTAACGTGTACCAACGGTGAAGTGACTATCTGAATTTATTGAGACAGGTCACAGCGCTTCTGGCGGTAAAATGAGGAAGTTACAAAAATAATGTGAAGAAAAAAGGAGATAAGCCAAAAAATCCAATTAGATTAATGTATAATATACCATAACAATTAAACTTCAGGAAAAATTTCTTGGAGTTGTGTGTAAAATTTGCATTTAAAATTATGAATTTCCCCTTAATTGGAAAAAAGGTTCGTTTTAAAGTTGTAAAGCAAAGAAAAATGTATCCTTAAATTCTCCAAGTATTCAATTGCAGGTTTTCTTTTTTTGATTTTTGTAAAAATTACGTTTGTTTACTTTTCCCTTTGGTTAAATTTCAGTTAACCGTTGCGTAACTTGGAAAAACTCTATGGGGATAAAGAAGAATGCTTTTTTTCTATTTCGGACGAGCCCTTTTTCAAGTCACGTACAAATAATTTTAATCGCAAATATATCCTCTAATTTTACAGACAGCTGCATGAAACTTTTCCTTGCGTATTTATTATGATAGCGTACAATTTTGTAATTGGACTTTTTGGCAGAGTTTTTTTTTTTAGTTATTTTCGTAGCTTCTTTATTTTGTAACCTCTTTGGTAGGACAGCTACAGCCAGTCTCAATAAATGAGCAGAGTCACTTTGAATAGTACTTCAATATTGCATGGAATGAGTACAGTTTTTTGCTATATAAAATCTTCCAAACGACCGAATATCACACATTCAGGTTTTGCTCTACAGCTCTCCTTCTTTTAGAAGAATCAACTCTACGCTGGAGAGCTGTTTGATTTCAAGAAATTCTAAAAGACATCATATGGCTTATATCATGTTTACAGGCAGAGAAAGATTCACTTTCGCATAGCTAACGATGCACAGACTGAACGGTTGCCAATTCGGCAGTTGTCAGTTAAGGACTGTGGTTTAAGTAGCTTGTACGTTTGAGTGCAATCTCATACATCAAGTGGTTATCAGCAAGTTCGCAATCCGTTAGTGGTTAATACTTTTGTGAATTCGCTAGTAAATGATAGAAATATATATTTCAGAATAATCAATCGATTTTTGTTATCCTAATAAAAAATCCCCCAATAAATTCAATTATTTCGTTGCGAAAGAAAAATAAGGAATGAAATATAAGGAACTTTTTCAGTGAATTACATTTTATTTTTGTAGAAAAACACTCCATAAGCCAATATTGTCAACTGAGGTTTATAGATATTATATTTCCTTGTAGTCATTTGAGTTTATTCAAATTCTCTTCTAAATAGATGAGACTCAATAATAGTATAAATGTCTGTATATTTTGTAATAATTTTGAAAAACTTGATTATTGATAGATTGTATTCTATTAAAAACCAAAGAAAAGATTCTAGTCTTTTAAAAGAGAAGAATTTAAATTTCAAAACTCATTATTATAATTACTTCAGAACACATCATTACATAACTAATGTATTATATTAACTTCATATTCAATATTTTGAAGTATATGAATGCTTTTATTATGGCTCTGTTCGCATCCTCGTGGGCATATCTAATAAGTGGAAATACTTAAGTTTATCGACATTTATCAGAGATTTGTAATGACCATTAATTCATTCTTATACAACTTTTAGTCATCCGAATCATTGGCAATGAAGAAAGTATTATGGATTTGCATTTTTAATTTATTAAGTTAACCAAGATTTAAAAAAAATGTTTGGTGATAAAAGCATTTTTATTTTAATTTCGAAACTTTTCTTTAAAGACTAAACTTGTAAAACATTACACACCTATAAAAATTGTACCAAGTTTACAAAAGTCAAGGATATAATTTTTATACAAGCTAGCTGTGTTTTAATTGATCCTTAATGAGGCTTAAACATTAAACAGTTAAAAAAAGAATATAAGTGTTATACTCTCTAATAAAACAATTTAAAGGGAAAGTCACCTTCGTGCGACAAAAAAAAATCTGTACAAGATTCCACTAATTAATTGAAAGTAATTACGCTTCAAAAGAGTATTCTTGAATTAAACGTTAATTCCTCGCCTTCTAGACATTCTTTGAAACGCTGTTTAAAATATTTTTCCTGAATCACTATTTTAAAGAGGAAAAAGTTGAATAAAATACTTTGACAAATCGAACTAGTAATTAAAAGCAATCAGAAATATGTGAAATAATTTTTTTTTCTTTGTCAATGTCAGAAGAATGAATGGCAAATTTAGAATATTTTGCATATTTGTGTACTTTTACTTCGAAAATCATTTGAAACAGAGAAATCCAAGAGTATTGCCTGTTTGTTCCTAAAGTGTGTTATTTATTTGAAAAGCTTACGGATAGAATTTTTCATATTACTTAGTTATTTGATATTTCATTATTTTTTTTTTTGAGACCATGCAATCATGTTTCTGAACTTTCTGACTTTTCTGATGTTTTTGTGTCATTAGCCATTCAAATTTCAGTTTACATTTTAAACTTAAAGAATACAAAAATGGCTGACTTTTCAAAAGTATTTATTCGATTAGTTTCCTCTTGTATATACAGTAAATGCATAATTATTAATGATTTAAGTTCCTAATGAAATTAGACTTTGTCATGGATCTTTTTTGGCGCTTTCACTGAATTTTTGTTTGAAAGTTCAACTTTGAAAAATTTCTTCATAACGTATTCCTAGAATATAAAAATTTAATAAAAAAAATATATTGACGCATGCAAAAAAAAAATACTTCTAAATTTACATTTCGGTTTCCAGAAATAAATAAGCTTTCTTGGTGTAAAATTCGGTATAAGGATTTCAAACGCACTTTATTTTAGGATAACATAAAAAAATGAATGAGGAATATTAATTCAAGATATTCTAATTATGACTTCGACAAAATTTGCCAAAATATTTACTCCAGAAGATATATCATAAGAAGGAAGTGAATTGAAATAAATCCAAGAAATTTTGCAGCAATAAGAAAAAAAAAACACTAAGCTCTCTTATAAGACTTGCTAGTAAGTGATAGCCAGGCATAATTTAGCAACACGTTTATGAAGTTTTTGGTACTTCATTCAGCTACTTATTGAAAAGTTGGATAAAATTTCCTTGGCAGTCAAAGTAACCTAATATACTCACAGCGTAAGTAACTACAAGTATGAAAATATATTATTCCGTTCCCAAGACTAATATCCAAATGAAGTACCAGAGGAAGATATAAAATTTGGAAAAAAGTTTATAATTGTTTTGAAAACTAAAGAAAGAAATTCTAATGTATTACATGAGTTAATAATATGTGTATGCTTTGATAAAAGCAATTTACAACAATGAGACAACTATTTGCATAGATGCACAATCAAAACAAAGAGATAAATGAAAAAATAAATATATATTTTACATATCAGAGAAATTTGCGCACGATTAATTTTAGGAATTATGATTGATAGACAAGACAAAAAATGCGAATTCTAAATGAGAGAAAATGAACAATTACTTTTTTCAAATTAACATGAGAATGCAAACATTTTCAAAATAAACTTCATGTTGATGATTAGCCATCAAAATTTAATTTTAAAGATATAATAAAAGAAATAGGAACTTCACACGGAATGCAAATTTTATAAGATGTTTCTTTCAGGTATTAAAAATGATTTCAAACTGACGATCAAACTAAGTTTATTAGGTTATTTAATTATTAAATCCTTTTCTTACGCTACTTTCTAAAGAAGCCTGAAATTAAAAAAATAAGATTTAATGATTCGAAATAAAATCCGAAAGGATGAAACTTATCTCTAACTGGCTAGAAAGCATCCGTGAATGTTTGTTTCCCAAGCATCAAAAAAATATACTTAAAAGCAAATCGTAAAAAATATAAATCCGATGTTTGTGATATCTCTAAAACAAAATAATTTCAAACAATAATCCATTGAGTTTTGAATTTATCCATGCAATTTAATAGATTAAGACACATTCTAAAAAAAGATTCAATTTATTTTCTGATGAAGGGAAATATGTTAACAGCTTTTAAACAAGTAAAAATTACGGAAAAATTGGTTTAATGCTGAAATTATATTTATTGTTTCTTGAGCTCTGTAATTTAATTACGGTTGAATGTAATAAAAAATTTAAATACTATTTTAAATTAATAATTTGCTTCTTCTAGAATCGTCTGTTGAATTTTTCCTTTTTAAATATAGATATTACATTAATGTAGATATATAACTGTCTTTTTAATTCAGTCCTTATTTAAGTGAAATATAGAGTAAAAATATTATCTCATTATAAAATGCCACATCTGATTCGATTCTTAACATGATGATGCTATTATAATACAATGCCGTCAATAAATTAAACATAATTCAGAATCCTTCTAAGTTTTACGAAATCTTCTTAGAAAAGTTTCAGCATTAATTTGAATTGATTGAAATTAAATGCTTAAATTACACAAAGCAAATGTTATATATTGAATTTATTCAACCTTGAAAGGAATTCTTCATTAAGGGAAATAAAGTATTATTAATTTCAACGCAGACCATGTATTATCAGATTTTCAATTTAAGTACGTTTTAGAAAGAATATCTTTAAACTATTCAATCCTATACAATTTAATTGCATAAAATTATTTAAATATTTGAACAATGATTTTGTAGTAATTTGAGATCAATACACTTCTGGTAATGATTCATTTACTTTAATATCTAAATAAGAGATATAAATTAAATATATGATTGATTCTATTTTTAAATCTCATTCATATTATTCATAAAAACTCATCTATTATCTTTTTGTTCCTTTTTGAAAATATGGATTGTAGAATTTCAGTATTTTCCAAAAATATATTTGAGATATTCAACAATGAGGAAATTTTGCACAAATAAAAAAATATATATATATGTTTCTGAAATTTTTGTCGTAAATTTAATTTGCAGTTTGAATATCATAGAATTTCTTGATTTATTCCATTAGTGTATACACACATCCGCAATTTAAATCTTTTTACCTAGTTATTTCGAGTTTAAGATATTTAGTCTTTCATGTAATAATCTGTAATTATTTTTGTGACGAAAAGTATATATTATATGTAAATGAATATTTACATGAAAGGAAATATAATGTGTTTAATTACTATTGATGAAATTCTTTAATAATAGGCTCAATAAATAAATTAATTTTAGAGCATATTTTATAAAAACGTAGTTAATGACAAAACGTTTTCGAAAATGTGGGCGCATTAAATCTTATTCGCATGTATTTTAAACAAGAGATTTAAACTGAGAAGCATTTATTTCTCAATAAACAGTGAGAAATTTCTTATAACGATAGATAAAGGATTCTTTGCCTGGAAATCGATTGAAGCCTTCCATTGATTTTTAATTTGAAAAGAAATTCTCTTAAGCTTTTGTCAGAATAAGTTAAAGAAAAAATTTCAGCCAAAAAAGAAAGTCTTTCATAATTATGTGCCAAAATTATGTGTTTGCTTTAAAGGGACCCGATTCAATTGTCCATTTAGAATTCTAGAATAAAGAGAAGTAACATACCCAGAACATTCCAATTATTGCCTTAGCAACGACTTACAATGTGATTCGAGGAATTTAAATTTATCATCGATAATAAATGTTTTCTAATGTAGAACTTTGACATATTTTTGTTTCTGCATTGCAAAGAGAAAAACACGAAGTAATTTATAACACAATAATTTCGATAGATGAATAAAAGCATATGTTAGAAGTGTCAAACATTTTGCTGCAGTAAGAAATGGATTTCTTGAAATTTCAATACAGAACAGAAAACATGAATATTCTCAGCAACAAATCAAACTCTTTAAACAGTGAAAAATTCTTATGTTGAAGCGAGGCGGGAAATCGAATCCTTTTTTTAATACTGCCACTTGTAAAGAGCATTACGGATGAGCATAGTTAGATATAAGATAATCTTCAATGACTGAAAATTAACATGCAGTGCTCTGATGCTTTAAAGTACAATCATGAATTTCATGTCAAATGCATCGGACCAATTTCGTTTTGGAGTTCATGTGCAGAAGAAAAAAAAACATTCCTTACTCTATAATGTAAGAAAATCTGCAATGAATTATTAGAAAAAGTGCGCATGCCATGCAATCGTTGCATCATGTATCGTTTCATATTTTTCGCATTAACCCTGCAACAAGTGAAAAAAGGACAGAGGGAAGTTAAAAATATTTATTTAAGATTTATAGTTATATATTCTTGAATTTAAAATTCTTTTAATATTTCATCATTCTTTTATTTCTGTGAAATAAAATTAATTCAAAGAGAAGTAGTAAGTTTTTTTTTATATTAAAAAAACAAAAAAAAAACATTTGGGATTGAAGAAGGGATTAATGAATTTCATGTCATTTCGAATCAGAAAATATCTTTGTTTTGCGTGGAATCTATTTGAATAAATTAAGTTCATGAAACGAGGTATGCTTGGGCCCTCTGAGAAGTCCAGGAAAAAATTGTGGCTACATTGGAAAAGATTGATTTAATATATTTCATAACCCTAATCTTCTTATTTTACTTTTAACATAATAGACATTTATGAATCTAATGATGATTAGAAAAAACCGATAGCATATTCCCAAGATTTTATACAATGGTTGCGATATGCTGTCGTATCCACTCACCAATAAATGCCCGTTTATTTTTCCTGCATAAAAGTAGGCTTAAAAAACACTATTTACTTACTAGCAATTATTTCTCAGTTATTTTTTCTCCAAAACCAGCAATCATGACTTCCATATATTGGCTACTGAATAATATTGATAAAGATATAAACATCCGTCTGTAATTAGTCAATAGAAAGGCAATAGAAGTATGAAAAATTATTTTTATTGATTTATTAATTTGATATTTCATTAAAAAAATAACAAATTAATTAATAACAAATGACGTTTTCTAAATGATCTTATTATTTATATTGATTTTAAATTTGTTAAAACAACAGCTTTTTAAAGTTAAAGAGATCGTACAATAATATTTCATTATAAATATTCATAGAAAACAGAAGAAAATTTATCTTCTTATTCTGTATATGGCCAAAGTAAATAACCGGTTTGATAACGACCAAGATGGCGCAAAATTTTTGCCTTTTATAGTATTATCGCACACTAATAGCTTGCACACAAATTTTCAGGGCGTAGTGGAGATAAGTTGCACCTGGGACACAATATGATTTTTTCGCCCCTAGTCACTATCAGTAGCTTTGCAAGTATAAATTGCGTCCGGGTTATGGTAATAGTTTGTAACCGTTCATCATATCTTTCTTTTAAAAAATGACACATTTTGTCTCCATTTTGCCCTTAAAACTGGTGGCAGCAGAGGCATCTCTATCTCCTCTTGCATATATCCCTACTATGTTAAGTAATGGTTTTTAATATATTTAAAACTAGAATGGAAATTTTTTAAAAGCATGCCATTTCAAAATTAATAATAGTATTATTTAATATATTAATCATTATACCACTTTTAGTTTCTGATTTAGTAATTTATTCAATTTTAATTTAGCAATTTTATTAATAATAATTCTATAAAATAAAAAAAAAACTGTAGAATTTACTTAAAATCCCAGAAAGCTTAACTCTATTTCAGATTATTTTTTTCAATGCACTGCTATTTCCATTTGTAAAGTCCAATGCTGCAATGTTTTTTAAAAAAAATATGACGAAATGGAATTATGCCGTATAAAACTATTTAATTTTTTCCAAGGCCATACTTCCTTAAAATTAGAAGATATCTTTTTAAAGAGATTGCTTAGGAATATTGGGATGCTAACGATTTGAATAAGTAAAAATCTCTATGGAAATGCTGTAAAATTATATTTGTATATTAAGCACTCAAGATTGTAAACTTTCTTCTAAAAATATATAAATACATAGAATTAAATAAAAAACATTTCAGATAAAAATGAGGAAGTTACGAGCAAAGGAAACTAATTACAATAAAAATTTTTAAAAAAGGACATTCGAAGGAGCACAAGATACTTTAATCATTTAAATATTACTTTAACTATTATGAATATTCAAGAAAAAACACAAAAATATTTTGCGTAACAATTTTATGTTACTTGAGTAGGCATCCTTAATGTAAATAATCTTTATGTAATTCTTCCCCATAAACCGAAATTAATAAATATTTTCATCATATATTGGCTTCTTTCGACATCAATTGAGAAATATTACCAAATTTTACACGTATCACAGGTATTCAATACTGTAATACGAATTTGTGACCAAAAAAGTAAAAATTGATTAACTGTCAGTAATACAGTTTTCCCAAATAACTCTGTAACGGGTTTCTTTGAATATTTTCGATACTTCTCAATTTACATTTTATTTTATGTTTTCAGATAATTTCTGTAAATTGTTTTGCTCTTAGAGTTTAAATTTCTTTTCGAGAGAATTTTTGGTATAGATAAAAGGCATATTTTTTTAATGTACTCGCATATTCTAAGTAATCCGTTTTAAACTATTCTACACTCCTCATCAATTCAATGATTATATTCTTTTATTCGTTGCAAGTTTCAATTACGTATTAAATTAATCAATGGGAAGACCATTTACGATTATTGGCAAGAATGAACATTTGTTGATGTTGTGAAGATACTAAAATTCAAACTTACTCAAGTATAATAAAAAATAATAATAGCTCGCATAAATAATTTGATTCTAACTTATTTATAAAATTTTTGAAAGAAGGAAATCAAATTAGGATTTTAGTAGAATAAAAGTCGGATTTTAGAAAGCTGTGGAATTTATTCGAAGAAAATTCAATTCGAAAAACACGATTTCTATTTCTATATTCCAAAATAATTCAGTCTTGACATTCTTTTGAAAGAAAAAGTAGTTTCTGTACTAAAATTCCAACAAAATGTTAAAAATAAAAGAAACTCTTTCCCTTTTAATGCTAATAAAATCCAATGAACATTCTCTGAAAGTCGATAGTTTAAAAATATATTCTTTTATTACTTAATAAAAAGTTTAAGGCAAACATACATGAATATTCAAAATGTATGATCCTATTAATGATACAAGGTCATAATTAGTTCATAGTTATAGAAAAATACGCTAGAAAGGTAAAAATGCCCGGAAATTTGAAGTGCCGAAGCAGGAATGTTTGCTAATCCATCTAGTGGCTGTCAGGCCTTTGTCTCGGTAGCTCAGCAAGTTTTAATCGAAGTGGGAGCATAATCGATCAATTTACAAAAGATCGCTCGACCTCTGTCGAAAGATTAAATATTACCACCGTGCTTGAGAGCACTATTTTCAGGAAAGTTTAGGCCTCCACTTTATAATTGAAATTATATTAGAAGTTCTTTATTTGAGTAGTTCGGTCGTGAGGAATATTAGAATATGGAGAAGATGTGCTTGAAATTTTAATAAAAGAAGTCTCGTTTATTCTTGAATATTCTAAGACTGAAAGTGGAGAGTTCAAAGCTTTGAAAGTTTTAAACAAATGCAAATTTAAGAGATGCATTAACAGTTCTCAATGGGTAATATTTTTTGAATACGTAGTTAATGACGTTTTCTTTTTTTTCAGATACGCTAAATATATCTATAACGTATTTATTTTATGACTCTGCGTTTTAAAGTGCAGATTGTAAACGCCCGGTACATAGAATAAACATTTCTTATTTAGGATATTACGACCAACGATTGAAAGTGTTTGAAATCAAACACAGACTACGTCAATTCCAAGTAACAGCGAGCATCTCACTTTTTTTTTTTTTTGCAAGTAACGGCGAGCATCTCACTCGTTCTATTTATTTTTACAACATAATCCTCGTTGCCAGATGCAACAGCAGCAATACAGTTTCATTTAACACAAAATAATATATAAAATATTTTTGCAGCAATTACTTCAAAAACAAACATGAGCAAATATAACAATTAAACAAATACAGAACATTAACAACTATTTATAATATTTAGTTACGTGTGAACCACAATGACTTGCGATGATGAGTTGCGTTACTCACAACCTGTTCCTACAAATTTATCCCTTACATTTTCAAAATCAAAGTTAGTAGAACTGGCTGACTAATCACAATCAAAACAGTGTTTAATATCAAAAGTTTTAAATCGTTGATTAAAAACGCTTTGTTGGTAAGTCACCTTAAAGTAGTAGAATTATGAAGCTTTTCTCATTGTTTTATTTTGGAACTACATGGACAGAATGCAAAGTTACTAAACAAGAGTATTTACTGAATTAATAGAGAGTTAAGAAATTTGATTAAAATATTTAATTTTTTATAAATATACGATTTATTGCCATTTATAAGGGGTAAAATAGTAATTGTGGTATTGAAATAAAAATTAAGTGGAGGTTTAAAACGGAATGCTGTGTTTGCATAACATATATATATATATATATATATATATATATATATATATATATATATATATATATATATATATATC